>LN483816.1:0-94208 GCA_900002565.1 Culicoides sonorensis
GCCACTGTAAGTACAATCCTTGGAATTGAATTCCAAAACTCCCATATGGAAGTAATGACCTCAGATATTTGTGAAAAAATACCGACAATTCAACGTTTCAATGCGAATAACCTTGGTTTGACCTCTATCGAAAAAGGTGTTTTTCAAAAATGTACCCAACTTAATGACGTTTCATTGAATCACAATAATTTCACTGAAATTGATGACAGTTTCTTCAAAGATATCCCTAACTTGGTCAAGGTATCGTTGACTGGTAATAATTTCACTCGAATCCCATCAAGTCTCTTCATGTCAAACCCTAATTTGCAAATCGTGACTTTGTCTAACAATCAATTGACAAGTATCGATGAAAACTTGTTCAAAAATAATGGTTTGATTCAAGAAATTCATTTGGATGGCAATAATTTGACTACAATTCCATTTACCTTGTTCGAGCACCTCCCGAATCTGAAGACCCTCAATTTAGATAACAACCATATCATTGACATGTCATTCATTTTGAATGATGACACCAAGATTGATAATTTGGAAACACTCATTTTATCCAACAATTACATTTCGGAAATCAATGCCACGAAATTAGTCGACAAAGTTTTACATTTAACGAAGATTGATTTGGATAAAAATGAGCTGTTTTGTGATACCAAAAAAGAAATTGAGGATGCTTTTAATGTGACAACCGTTGAACTGATTTTGGATGAGTGTATTGACCATAAAGCTGCATGGGATGCACTTAAATTGAAACGACAAGGGAAACTTGAGATGGAAACTAAGGACAATAGTAAAACAATTGAAATCATTCTTGGCTCGTTTCTAATGATAGCAATTATTGTCATGATTGGACTAGTTGGGTATTGGATTATGATAGCAGATTGTTGTTTGGACGATGATTTTAGTTCTGAGTATATGTACTATGGAGATGCTGCATTTTATCGCGCACTACCGGAAATTAAGAAAGCAGAGTTAAATGATAAAAACGTAAAAGAATCAGAAACTGAGTATGATCATTTAAATTTCGATACAAAATAATCTAAATATTAACGAGTTTAATCAGTGTTTGAAAGGAAATAAAGTTTTATATGCCTACTTAATGTCTTTTATTATCTCTTTTCTCACTCACTTTTTAAAAGATAAAATTCAACCAACGCTTAAAGTAAGCACTTGAAAAATTTAATTAAATCAATGTTCAGTCACGTGTATGTTAAGTTTTTTATTTCTATATTTTCTGTTCATTAAATTATAATTATTACTTTAACAAACACACACCACCTATTATTTGCTCTCATTGTGAAGACACAAGCACTTGAACACACATGGTTAAGCAATTAAGCATGTCATTGTACTTACTAACATTAAAAAACTCACACAGGTATCAAATGAAAAAGAAATGAAACAGCTTTTCCAACAACAATAACACCAAATTAAACCACGTCAAAAAAGTTTAATGTTGTTAAGATACACACACACACACATACATACACATATTAAATTAGAAATAAGATTCCATTTTCTCTCGATTAAATACAGAATACCGTCTAATAATGTGACTTTTTTCAAAAAAAAAACATAACACACAAAAAAACATGAAACAATTTGATACACTTGTGTTGTATTAAAAGTTAAAGATTGCTTACAAGTCTCCACAATTCATTGCCTTTCATGTATAAATATTTGAGAATATTTCGCTGAACACACACACACACACACACACACACATTCTTGCTTAATTTGCTAAAATAACAATTTTCTTCGTAATTAATTTAGTTTTACAGACAGTACAGGTGCTGTGACTTTTTCCCTCCATTACAACCATTGTCTTTTGATGGTTTTTCATAAATTTACAGGATACGAGAAAGGGTTTTAATTTTATTACACTGAAACATTTTGAGGGAGAAATATTAATGATTTTTTGACCTAATTTTTCTCTTTTTTTTATTTTTTAATATTTTCAACAGGTTTTCATTTCAGTTTTGATCATTTTTTAAATTTATTTCAAGCAGATTTTTTCTCTCATGTCAAACAATACACACTTATGATTATCATCAATTTTCATAACTTTGTGTTTTATATGCGGTTTTCATTAAGGTTAAAAAAATTTCCCTCGAAAAAAAGTATAAGGGAAATTGAAATGTGACGGTAAATGGCCCAGATGAGCGCATTTCCAGAGATTAATTTAATTTGAGGAACTTCAATTACCGAAATCACTTTTAACACGGACAGATGATATGAGTACTCAAATAAGTAAATTTTTTCACAATTCCACCTGAAATACACATAAAACTCCTTTACTTGATTATGTCATGTCATCATATATCACTGAATAGGAATTTTATCACACAATGCCTTGCCATGCCACCACAATGTTAATTTAGAATATTCACACACACACACACAAATTCATTCGTGTCTTAAATAAATATTTTTCTTCTACATATACTGTGACATTGTCACACGTGGTTGTAAAATTCTATCTACATTTCATACACACATTCAAGATTGTACTTGTAAATTCCCTTTTACTGAAATAATAATAATCATAAAATAATAGAGAGCCTTACATTTTTCCCTTTTCCTTCAGAGGATGGATAAATATAGAAATTTTATGTGAATTTATATGTATATTAATAAAGATGACAAGAAAACGCGCGCGAAATAAGGAAAGAAACACATAGGACCAAGGAGAAGGATGTTCACGATGATGATGATGTGAAAAAATCGTTGAAATACAAGGTGTTGAATAAATTTAATGTGACATTGAAGAATGGATGTTGTCTCAGATCACTAAAACTGATGTTACAATATGTACATTGTACAAGATACAGAGACATTTTGTCTACATTTAATACATTTGTGGTTTTCTTGAGTAAATTGAAAGATTGTAATAACAATAAAGAATAGGAGTAAAAAAATAACAAACAAAGGAGAAGATGAGAAAAGGAATCGTTGTTACAACAATAATGAAAATGTAAACTTTGAAAGAATGAAAACAAATTAAACCGCAGCACATGCTGTTAGACAAAAATCGATTGGTTTTTTTTCGTCAAACATCTTTTATTTAGAAGATTCATTTGTTAAATGACATATAACTTTAGCAATTGAATGTCAAAGTTAAAATAACAAAAGATTAATTTTCTTTGTGATTTGAAGTTTATTAAGAGAATGAGACATGAATGATTTTAAACAATAAAAGAAAAGAACAAACTCCTAAAAGTATGCAATGAACATCAATCACTATCTTTTAACTAACATAAAACAATAAAAAAAGACTTATATTGACTAAAACATGCTTTACTAGTTCATTTACATCTTTTTTTTATTCTAATTTTATCCAAATATCATCGAAAGTGAAAACTTTTATATTGCAACTAAGATATATTGCATACTTTTGGGAGTTATTTTTACTTGTAAATAAAAACATTCAAATCTACATATTTTTATGGATATCTCACAATCAGAAGGATTGCAAAACACAAATTTTATCTTTCATTCTTCTTCATCTTATATTTTTTGGTTAAAATATGTAAATTTAGTCAATATAAAATGACAGTTGAGCAGAACTCAAACCAGTACGATGAGTCGAATCCAATCAAATGATTAACATAAAATTTTATCGAGTACAAATGGAAAATCAATATTGAATGAGGAGGATTTTAAATGAAAATGAATTTTATTTTGTTTTTCTTTTAATGTCAAAGTTTTCTTTTCAATTTAATTTGAAATTTTTGGTCCTCTTTTCAATTAACATATTTTGGGAGTGATTTCTCATTTAATGGAGTTCTTAATTAATTTTTTTTCTTATAAATACATTAAAATAAGTGAATTAAATTCAATCAATTATTGATGTCTCAATTCAATTTGATGTGATGTCGTTGCATTGTAAAATTTTCTACGAAAAAAAAGAATTGAATATTCAATTTAGAACATTTTAATTGCTTTATCATTTTAAAAATGAACATTGAAAAACCGGAGATACACTCCTACCTTCAATTAAAAATGCAAAAAAAAAATACGAAAAATAAAAGAATAGTAAGAATGAAAAGTTAATTTTGTTACTAACAGCCATCTCATTACCATTCTACGATAATAATACTAAAATAAAGTTAAGCAACGTCCAGTGCATTGCCTACATTTAGGGATAATACACAGCACGATAGTGAGAGAGTCATGATGTGGCGTTAAATTAAATTGCTTTCCCACTTTTCTTGCCTCTAATTTATTATAATACTGCACATTACGTCTCCTGCTTCTACGGTTTAGCTGAAAAAAAGTAAACATTATTTCCTCCAACGTTTATTTTTATTATAAAGAATTTTATTTTATATACACTTTTTTTTACATTTAACGTTTTAAAAATTACGTGAATGTTTGAGAAGAATACCATATTGTTTGTGGTGAAAACTTTATTACAATTGCCTTATATTTGAACTGTGTAAAGCCACACACACACATACACACACACAAATTTTAACGCATATTGTTGATTTTGTGAAATGTGTTGGCCATAATGGTATGTGGAGTTTTTATTATTTTTATGTATATTATTTTAGCACGAACAACACAAAAAAAAAACAAATACATAACTTTTGTATTAATGTTATTGTTTTATGATTAAACCAAAAGTAAAAAAAAAATCCTTAATAATGTCTGTCTGGATCTGAAAGTAAAATTGTGTTAAAATAAAATTAAATTAAAGTGTGCGTGTAGGCAGGTTAAGTATTAAAAAGGTCTTTCAGCGTTAAATTATATTTGAGAAATTATCGCCTTAAGAGGCACTTAAAACGGCTGTTAAGCCCATGCAACCGTCTGTTACTAGGATCTTTTAATTTAAGCTACACTAAGGTTTTGTATGAAATGAGATTAAGTTCAAGGATTCAGGGATAAAACTCAAAGAAAATGAAAATTGAATTTTAATCTCCTCAAAATATGCAATACATTTTGACACTTCAAGTTAATTAAAGGACTTTCAATACAAGGAGAACGATAAAGGAACTTATCGATGTCTGTTCATCTTTTTAGCTTTTTCTGATTGATTTGAGGAATCTAAAATTGCAATTTTCAAAGACGATATATGAAGATTAAAGCTCCTTGCATACATTTAGGAAGATGAAATGCATTAGATTTTAAACGCTAAATACCATGGTAACATTGAAAAGAAAATTCAAATCAACTATTTCAATAGATTTTAGTATGAATAGTTTTGGAACGGAAGCATGATGATTCAACAATTCAATGAACTAACTACATTTCATAAACTTTTCATAAATTTTGTGCTTATTACAATGAATCGCTGTCTTTACTATTTTAAGTATTATTATCGTTCTTTATTGCGAAGTAAATATGACATTCTATCTACTTTTGAAATTAGATAACAATTCCAGTACTTTTCAGTTTTGAACATTAGATTGGGATGAAAAATTGTCTATCGTCACCAACTTGAATTTTAAAGTAAGTAATCCCACTCTAATTTATGATTATGATGATTTACAAAACTATGAATAAAATAACAGAAAATCTACAAAACTTTCCTAATATACAATCGTTAAGTTGTCTAGTTAAACTAACTTTGAATTTAAAAAAAAAAACTTTAGACTCCATTCTCAGTGTAAATTTCAAAGAATATATAAACTCTTTTGTTGAAGAAAATACTTTCACACAAACAATCATTTGCATATTCTCATAACATTTCAACTGATTTTATTTTCATGCATACACGATTATTTGCATATAAAGGATCTTCCTGTCTCACTTTTCCCATTCTTAACATATACATATAATAAATATACAATTATAAGCGACACCATAGTTGAAGTACCTACTTCCATGTACCATGACACGATACATATACATCGAAACAAGTTAACAAGCTAACAAGCATTATAATTGCAGAGGTAAGTTTGAAAAACTTTTTTTTATACATTTTTGTTGTTGTTGTTGTTGTGCTGTTAAGTAATGATGATAATAACGCTAGTAAAGTACATAATATGAGTAAGTAGGAAGAAGAAAAAAAATAAATAAAATAATAGGAAAAACGCGCAAATAAGTATGTTTCTACATAAATTTGAGCTGATTATTTTATGTAAGTGACTTTATTCATTGAAAATTTCTTGTTTGTTTGTTTGTTTGAACTAGTTGTTGTTATTACGTGTAATGCAGATATACTTTGTCTTTTCATTAGAGAAGTGCACTTTAAATATGTTGTTCAAGTATGAGAATTAATTATAAAATGTCAGGCTGATGTACTTTGAATGTGTACTCATCTAATGAAGAAATTACCATAATATAATTTTGAATTGAATGATCTTAACAGTAAAAACCATTTTCAAATATAAGAGGCCTTTCAAAACAAACTTAACAGTTAAATGTAATCTTCACATTTCACTATTTCAGGAAAAGCACACTTGAATAATAATCATAATTCGGTTTCAAGCCAATTCAACATCAGTTCACATTGAAATGCATCATAAATAATGATGTTCAGCTCAAATTATTTCCAGTCGGGTTTTTTTTGAAAAAATAAAATGAGTTTAGTGATGATTACGATGATGATGATGATGAATAAAATGTAATAGCACTTATAACTACAGAAATTATACTAAATAAAAAACCATTAGTAATTTTGAATATTTTGTGCCATTTCATAAGTGTGTCAGCATACACACACAGACATAGACAGACACATAAATACATTAATAAATATCGTTATGATAAATGACCTAACATTTTAAACCATCAAATATAGTTTAGGGATTTAAATTTTGAATATAAATAGTGTAAGTTGAAATGAAATTTTATATTGCTTTACTTAAAAAAGGGATAATGAAATATGCTGCTGTTATATTCATTTTTTTTTGTTGTTGTTAATGTGCATGGTCTGGAAAAGTTTTATAAATATATTTTTTTCGAGAAAAAGTAAATTACTATGATGAGGTTTGAAAAAGTGATGAAATGTCAAAATAATTGTAGGCTTAGTTAAATTACTTTTTGAGTATCATGAAGAACTTTTCAAGGAAAAGATCCGTGATAATTGAATTCAACCCCTTCATAGAAAGATAAAATATGACCGTTCCAGATGGCGCTAGTCTGCATTTTTACCAGTGCTCTGCTAAAAACTTCTTCAAGGTCAACTTTGTTAGTTATGATTCAGATTGAAGAGAATCTCAATACCCAGAAATTGAAAAGCCCAAGAGCATGTCAGAAGAGAAGAACGTGCATTTCACTGCCACGTGGTGATAGAAATTCAAAATGACCGTTAAATTTAAAAAAAAAAAATACATTTTTATTAAATAAATTAATACCCTTAAATCAAATGAATTAAATTTAATTTAAAATTATGATTCTTAATTTGTCTTTGCCTCAAAATTACGAAGCCTTAAAGAAAATTAATACGTCTCATAACTCATCAAAATAATTACAATGATTCCTTTTTAAATTGTGGCGCCTTTTTTCATTATTTTATTTAATTTTCCTTGTGAAATGAGTCAGTCACTTTTTTTGATTAAATTTATCTCATAATAAAATGTTATTTAACAAAAACCAAAAATAATATGAGCATCAGACCATGAAAAAGAGGTATAGAAACAGGTCGACGCCAGTTTTTTTTTTGTAAGTTTATTCAATTTTGTCGTTAAGCATGTTGAGATGAAAGAAAATTATAATAAAAGAAAAACAAGTAAATTATTCATCTTTTTTTTTTTGGTAAAAGTGATGAATACAAGAAACTTTGATTTAATACTTCTTTTATTATTATTTATGTTGTTCTTTTACATCCTTTCCGTTCATTAATGATCTAGAAAGTATCATTTTTGAAATTTGAATATAACAAAAAAATAATAACAAAGATGATGGGAGAGAAAATTATTAAATATTCAAATTTATTATCATGATCATCATCATCAAGTTTATGGAAGAGTATTAGAAAGTATCAAAACCATTATTATATTAGATTTTTTTTACTCCATAACACCCATAAAACCACTTTACAACACGCATTTACTGTGAAAAAAATAAATTGTTTATAAACCAATTTAACTATTTGGCTCCTTCTTTCTTTTCTACATTTTTCTTCTTCGTCACACTGTCTTATAATTTTATTATAATTATTTTCCGCTATTTTCACCCTATTTCCATTTAAATTTCAATGTATATACAGTGAAAAATATTTTTGCATCCTTAATTACGGAAGCAACTTATCATTTTTAAGTCCCTTTTAAGGTAAATTGTGCAAAACAAGGGACTCTTACATTGCTTCACTGACTTTCAATACAAAAATGAAGTCAAAGCAATTGAAATGCGCTTAAATTGTAATGGAAAAACGATTTTTTTTGTTGTCTATTTTCTTTAATTCATTAAAAACATTAATACCGAAGGACTAATTATAATTATTTTGCATTTAAATGTATAAATTTATTCAAAGATTGCACAATTTATGTTTTATTGAGACAATTAGGCGTTAACATTGAATGGAGAACGTGAGTCCTTGAAATTTCAATGAAAGTGCATTTATATGAAATTTTGACTCAATGGTATGCTCATCGTGTTCCCACCCCAGTGACTACAATAGATGACCTTGAAATAAACATTCAATCAACCATTTCGGGTCAAAAGCGTATTTTCTATTCAATTCAGTGGAATCTGAATAAAAACTTTTGTTCTTGAATTTTTTAACTTAATTTGCATGAAAATTAGATAGCAAAGTAAATTTTTCAGCATATTACTTTTAAGTTATGAAATGTCTTCTTATTAAAAGAAAAACAAAGGAAATGAAAATATCTCTCAAAGTAATTTTGACATTAAATTCCTTATGAAATCAAATATTTTGAATTACTGAAGAGCTTTTAATCTTAATCATGCTGACGTCAATGAATTAGTATTTACTTTTAGTTTTAAATTCAATTTATTTGGTTGATTTTCTTACACGCAAATGAGAAACTTGCTTAACTCATTCGACGCCGCTCCTAGAAATATTGAGTTTTGAAGAAAAAGTTCTTCTACGATCTATTCTTTAGGTAAAAATGAACAACTTTCTCTTCGATGAAAATTTCAAGTTTCATATAAAAATTTTACAGGAGAGCCAAGATAAAATACGTATAAGTGCTACACAAATACATACAGAAATCTCGTAAGAAAATGAAAAAAACGCGATTTTTCTTAAAAGTTTAGCTCATAATTTTTTAGTTTTTGGTTAAAATTCAAAAACGATTCAACAGTTTGATACAAAATATCTTAAATTAAGACTTTTAAAAAAATTGACAAAGAAATTTTTTGATATGAACGAGAAAAGTGACTTCAAAGTAGGTGTTGCGTTGACGCAACGGATGACGCGAATGAGTTAAACAGATCGTAAAACGTTGTTTGTTTCCATTAAAATTAAATAAACAACATTTTCTTAGTTGCTTTGAACAAAGTGCTACACACAAGTACATAATTAAAGAAAAAAAAGTATTATAACCTCTTTAGTAGTTATAATAAAATGTCAAACAAAGTAACTTTAGGCAACATTTCTTTTTATTATTTTGTTATTTTTTTTTTTGTATTCAAACCATCATCATCAACATCATTATTTGACATTTTCGTTTGCTTTTACAAACGGATGCTAATGTTGTCTTATAGAAATTCACAATAATACTCGATTTTACTTTTGTACTCAACTAATAAGATGATGCTTATTATTATTATTGCGGATGTTTCCTAAGGCACTTTTTTCTCTTTTTTTCCTTTTCTTTTATATTTTTTTGTTGTTAACATTGGGATTTTTGCACGGTTTTCGGGTGTTTGTTAGTATAAATATTATTAGATCTTTATTGTGTGTGTGTGTCTCTCTCTTGTTTGTCATTATTTTGATTATTATTAAAAATGATGAGCTGTCTTGTTGTTTGATATCTACTTTGTTAATGTTTTATCAGTTTAAATGACATTAACGTGATATTATTAGGTAATAATGATATTTAATAATGCAGCAAATGGTATTAACACAAAAATTGATGCTAAAATCTCTTTGCTTTCAATGTCATGAAAGGTCCTTCTTTGATTTGAACATGAATCGTGGAACTCACAACATTGAAATAACATCACGCTGATAAATTTATTGATTTCATCATACTGATATCAATAATAAAATTCATATTACACATCAAAATACCAGAAAATAACGCTCTTTTAAAGAAAACATAAAAATTATCATGTGGTTTTCCGTAAAATTATAATTTTTTTATAACTTCCTCAAGCCAAATTTCTTTTACGCATGTTAAATGTTGATGGAAATGATGATTGATTGATGTTTTATCTCAAAAACGAAATACATTTTCTTTATAGTCAAATTCATATGAGAATTTGTACGGTTTACATATTCTAAGAAAAAAAAATTATCAAAAAAAGTTTGAACAAGTAAATGATAGAAAATGTGAAAATATGAGAAAATTAAGTCAAAAGATAAGAATTTTCAATTGAATATTTTCGGCAATTTAATTAACGGTTTTCTGGGAAACGTACAAAAATGTAAACTCTCTTCAAGTTAAAAAAATACTGAAATGTAAACTCTCTTTAATGAAAAATATTTAAATGTAAACTAATTTGGATTGTGTCATAAAAATTCAAAAATAATGTGTGAAGGAAGAAAATTCACATATTAAAATGTGTCACGATGAAATATAAATTGATAACCTCATTTATGTTGAATTTCAATTTCAATCTGAAATGAAGATACGTCACTGTCAAATTTATGCATATATTTTATTGAATGTAAACTGATGAACTTTGTATGTATATGTATAAAAAAATTAGGTTATTTCAATTTTTTCTTAATATCATTATTAATAATTTCATTTCTTTCTCTTTCTTTGCAGATTATTTTTTTTTACTTTTTCATTCAGACGCGACACTTGTAGAAAAAAACGAACAATTTTTTGAAATTAACTTTAAAAAATTGAAGATTCTTAGAAAAATTTTAATAGAAACGAAAAAGAAACAATACAAATAAAAATGGCTGCTGTACAACAACCTCAACGACGCCTTGTTCATAAACAATTCAACTCACCACTTGGCCTCTACTCACAACAGAATGTCCAGACCGTACTTGATCAACATATCAAGACACTTGACAATGGAACTGTTGGGTGAGTAAAATTTCAATGTAAAATTCCCATTGTGAATTTGTGATTGCAGTAAAGTTATTTAAGTTATAACAAAAGTCTTGTGGTTTTTTCCTCATATTTGTACTGTAATGTAAATCATAAAACAAAAGAAAAACACATGTAATAACAAAATTTTGCAACAAAATGATAAATATAAACATTTTTAGTGTTTCCTAAAATTCGTTTTTTGCGTTTTCTTTCAATGGAAAACCTTAAAAACCAACACATTTACTAAAAGTAATGTCATATTATTTATTTAAACTATTTTGTAACATTTTAGTAACACAAAATTAAGTTTTTATTGAATTTTGTATGGAAATTACTGCAATGAGAATCAGAGAGTATTGAAATTCCCCTTTAAGACCTCGTCTAAGCCCAAGTAACATCAAATTTTGAAGAATGATTCTAGAAAAAGCTTTAAATAAAAAATTTCTACTAATTTTTGTTGTTTTAAAAAAAAATATTTTGACAACAAAAAGTGGAGTTCATTCCCAGGAGTGAAAATCCAACTAAATTATCTTAGAAAAAAATGACACATTTTCTGTTTATCTGTATTTCCAAGCTCTTATTGTTATTACTTTGTTGGAATTATTTAGTTAAAAAAGTTTTTATTCTTCCTCTCTCTTGCCAATCTCTAAATGTACCCATTTATTTATTTTTTATCATTTTTTTCTGTCTTTTTTGTTGAGAGTGTTGTAAAATTATTATTGTTTAGTGCAAAAACAACAACAAAAACTTCAAAAATATAAATAAAACTTATTCTTAACTCCCTGTCCCTTAACCAGGACAGTAATAAAGTGTTTTTAACTTTAGTTTTTGCTTCTCAGGAAATTGTTTATACAAAAAATTGTTAAAATAAGTTGATGGATGTTAACTTCATTAAAGTCATAGAAGGATTTTCTGACATTTTTATGTCATTTAATGAAAATTTTGCCATCAAATTAATTACTCTCTCAAACTTTATTAATAAATAAAATAAAATATGAACAGAACTTTTTCAATAAAATTATTAGAAACCGATTGATTGACAACATATTAAAAAATTGTCAATATTACCACTTCATATCACATTTGAAAAAAAAACAACATCTTTAATATAATATTATTTTTATTTGTTTTATAACATGTTCAAGTTACTTCAGAATGAAAAGAAGATAAATTAAATCAAGAGCACTTAACTTCATCTGAGAGCATCATATTGATGTTGATTGATATAAAATGTGTGTGTTTTACCTCGAGAATATGTTTGTTTGTGGTTACTTCGTTTGATGACATAAAGTGAATATCAAATCAACTGAAAAAAAATGCAATAAATCTAATGAAGATGTATTGACTTCAATATCCCATAAAATTTCCAATAAAAAAGACAGCACTCAACTATAATAAAATTGAACGTTAATCAAATAAATGCATTTCCGTGTGTATTTTTATATTTCACTTATATTGAAACAGAAACATTTAAAGTGAAGTCTTTCTAATCTAATTCAACTCTTAATCAATATAAATTCACTCAATGCACCACCTCGATTTTATCTTATTAATGTAATGAAATAAAACTGAACAGAACGAAAAAATACAAACCTTTATATTTATATAAATTAAATTTTATATTGGTATTTTTCTTTTCTTATTTTCTCAATCTTGTGATATTTGAAGAATAAGAACTTTTTTCTTCTTCATTTTTGTATTTTAATACACCAGAAGGCATAATTGTACTTTGCAAGATATATAATTTCAAGTGTTTTCTTAGCACTTGTTTTAAACGTTTCTTGGAGTGAGAGAAAAAAAGCATAAAACTGAGAATGAAATCTAATAAAAATTTATTTCACACTTATTTTATTTCATTCTATTCGAGTTTATTTAAGTTATTATATGAAAAAAGGGATATTAAAATAAAACTATGAAGAAGAAATTTTATGGATATGATCAATTTAAGAAATTAAATAAACTGATCGAGCTCTGTAACATTTTAAAACTGTAGTTTTCCAGAAAACGTTAAGGAAAGGATTCAATTAGCAATTGGAACATATGCTCCTTGAGCTCATCAAGAACGGACTGAAGCTCTCATTCTTTTTTTCATGAGCCCTCTTTAAACTGTAAAAAAAAATGTTGAATCTTTCCTAAATATCAAAAAACTTAGATACAGGCTAACAAGGTCCTTGAAAATGAGAGCTCTTTAATTTCTTTGACTTTGAAATTTCTAGACTTGCTTCAAAGCAAATGTTAACTTTCACATAACAATTATTCAATACTTTTTATTAATTAATTTAAAACTAGTTTTGAAAATTTCAAATATTTATAAAACAAAATAAACTTTTTTAAAATATTAATTGAGTAAGAAAATTGTTATATGACAAACAAGTAAAATTATAAAATTCTCCTTCTCCTTAAATTTTTATATTGTTTTTATAAGTTCTGTTTATACAAAATTAATATAACATTTATATTTATCGATTGATTGAAACTAAAATCTTCTTAATATTCCGATTTTTTCTATCATAAGCACTGTAAAACTTCTAATGTTTAACGAGTAAACAGGAAAAAATATATAATATAATAATAATAATAAAAATAAAGAAAATCGTAAAAACTTTTCTTAAAAAACAAGAAGAAAAAAAGTTTTGCGATAGGATGATTTCAAAATATAATAATAATGGTAAAATAAGTGAATGTGAATTCAAGTGTTTTGCAGTTCTAAGAGAGTGCATTTCAAATATTTATTCATCTCTCTTTTATGCATGTTTTGTTTATTTTGTTTGCAGAATAAATGCATGTTTATTGTATTGATACTTATTGCCCGAAGAGTTATTTTGTTCGTTGAATATCTTATGAGAGTGCCTCACATACTTATGGATAAACTTTTGACAAATATATTCAACTTAATTTATATCTAGGAAAAGAATAATAGACAAATCCAAATTGAAATTGAAAAATTTCAAAAATAATCTGAATTTTTTTGCTCTTCTTTGTTTCTTTAAGTCCAAACTACAATAAAAATTGAATAAACAAACCTTTACATCAAATAATTTAATTTTTATAATGCTGATATTATTATTTGATTTCAATTTCTTCGTTTTTTTTAACTTATTCAAGTCACAATGATATTGATAAAGGTATGTGTCACTCTCAACTGTCAACTAAGGATATAATACTCGTTTAATCTTGTAAAACTTTTATCTTACATTTCTTTCCTCTTGCAAAATATCCGGATTTGATATGAAAATTGATATTTAATATGACAATTATTTGTGTCAGATGACCATTTTATGCTTGTAAAGAGATTTATCTATAATCTAATTTTTATTTTTCATTTTATTATTTTCATTATTTATGTCAAAGACAAGGATAATATGGATTAAATTGACTATAATTTTTCATCAAAAAGAAATTTCTTTTTGAAAGTTTGATGATTTTAGGAGGTGATTACAATTATTACTGTTTATTTATTAAAAGATTTTATTTTATTATAGAATATTTAATTGATGACACACTGTTTGATTTTATTTATATAAGAGATATAAAAATTGAGGTATAAATAGAAAGTGAACAAACATATTTTAGGGTTTCCAATGCATTTCGACAATTCGAGTTATCTTTTAGATTCCATTTCCTTTTTTCTCCAAAAATGAGATCAATAAGCAGCATCGATATGAAAATGACATCACCTATTAAAACCAAGATAGAACTAAATGATTAATTATATTTTAATTCTCTTACATAAGTGAATCGTTGCAATGAAACATCTTGAAACCCCCCAGCAGTAAGTGTATGTGGTTTTTGTGATAGCACCATTATTATTTGCATCATTTTACGCTCTTTTGCACTCAAGTACAACCATTCGGAATTGTAAAAATTTCTTGACATTTCAATTCCACTTTCTATGATATCTGTACCAATTGAACTGATTACATAGTATTGTGGAATGATAAATGTCGACATCAGAGCTAACATCCAGCTTCCATTTAAAATAGTTACAGAACAGTAGACAAAACCATTACAAACGAATGTGATAACTTCGTACAGTAAAATATTGATAAAATAAAAATCAGATGCTGTTTTTATGACCTTTAACAATTTCCTATGACGATCCAAGATTAACTTCATCAATAATTTTGAATCAGGAAATTCAGAATTGTCTTCATTTTCCAAAAAAGCAGGTTCTACTGTTGTTTCATAATGACGTTTAAAATATTTTAAGGAGAGATTTTTTTCAAATTTTCCTACATCTTTACACATGTCAATTATCACATTGAATTGAGCTAAGATATGATTTGAAATTGTAATGAACATCATAAAATCAATGAAAATATAACTGTAGATTATTGCAAATCCAAAAGCATGAGACCAAAAATTTATAACAAAGTAGTATTTGGATTCTTTTGATATTCCCACCACTTGAGATGACAGCACAAATTCGTGAAGAGCAAATTCTGAGATTGGTGTTGAAATTATCATACTCATTGAAAAAAATAGAACATACCTAAAAGATTAGCAAAAATGTAAAGGGATTCTGAAAAAAATACTTACTTCCAAGTTTTCAAATTTCGTTTTCCAGCTGCCACAATATAATCTTTTCCATACCTTTTTTCCCATTCTGTTTTTTCAGGTTCATAGATTTCTTCTAACCATTTTATCAAATTCAGAAATTTTTTTCTTTTAATAATCAGTAATATTGCTCGTGAAACCACTGTTGTAGCTCCAATTGCATGGTTTCCTGTAAAAAATGATGGAATAATTCCCTTGGTTTCACGATACATTAAACCCAAAACAAAGTCATTGTAGAATCCGAATAAATAAAAAAATATAACTATGATAAAGGTCAAAACACGATATATTTTATAAAAAATATTTTGACTTTCAAATTCAGAAAATATATTGAGACTCAATCCAATTAGAAGTGTTTTTATTAATTTTATAATTTTTTTTATCTCAGTCATTTTTCTTAAAAATTTTGACTTCTTATGTCAAAGCATAAAACTAAATTAAATGTTGGTATCAGACAGCTTCTTTATTTATACAGTCGAATTATTTTAAAATTTTTCCACGATTACTTATTTATTAGTTTGAATGCGTCATAAATAAGAGTTTATTTTAATGAAGGACGTAAGACTTTTAATTAGTATCATGGTTTATGGAAGATTTACAGATTATTAATGATAAGTTAAAACCTTTGACTTTGATGTAGTGTGGAGGTCAATCATTTTTTTTTGACCTGAAGGTTATAAAATGCTCGAGAAAGAAAATCTTACCTGAGAGTCGTATTCAAGTCAAGATAAAGAATGTTAAACATATAAGAAATAACTCAGTCATGTTTTGAATTCAAATTAATCAATTTTTATTAATTTCTATTAAGATTTTAATTATGACAATTTTTTTAACCACTTTGTCCTTTCTTGTCCAAAAATGAAATTAGTAAGCAGCAGCGATAAGAAAATGACATTACCTTCAAAAAACCAAGTTATTACTAAATGATTAATTACATTTTAATGCTCTTACATATGTGAATCGTTGCAATGAAACATCTTGAAAACCCCCTGCAGTAAGTGTATGAGGTTTTTGTGATAGTACCATACAAATTTGCATCATCTTACGTTCTTTTGGACTCAAGTACAACCAATCCGAGTTGTATAAATTCGTTGACATTTCATTACCACTCTCTAAGATTTCTGTGCCAATCGAGCTAATTACATAATACTGAGGTAAAACAAAGGTCGATGTTAATGCAAGAAACCAACTTCCATTCAGGATTGTAAGTGTACAATAGACAAAACCATTGCAGACAAAAGTCAAAGCCTCATACAATAAAATACTGAGAAAATAAAAATCTGATGCTATTTTTACAATACTTAACAACTTTTTGTGACGTTCCAAGATTAATTTCAGCAAAACCATTGACTTTGGATATTGTTGATGTTTACTAACCAAAATATCTTTATTTAACCCCATCAATTTGAGCTCCGTAGTATTATGATAATGACGTCCAAAATATTGTTCTACCAAGTTTTTCTCATATTTCCCTATGTCTTTACACATATCATTAATTATCTTCAATTGGGCTAAAATATGCCTTGAAATTGTGACGAACATCATGAAATCAATAAATATATAACTGTAAATCATAGCAAACCCAAAAGCATGAGAAGTTATATTCAAAATAAAGTAGTACTTTGAATCTTTTGTTATGCCCACGATTTGAGATGAAAGCAGAAACTCAAATGATGGATTAATTGCATGCAAGATAATTTCAGCTGTTGGTGTAAAAGTTATCATACTCAAAATAAAGAAAAGCATGTATCTAGTTGAATTATAAAAATGTAATGTAATTCCTTAAAAATTTAAATCAACTTACTTCCATTCCTTCAGATTATTTATACCAACCTGCTCCATGTAATCCTTCTTATATTTCCTCTCCCATTCATTGCTTTCAGGCTCATAAGTGTCTTTCAACCAATTCATCAATTTCAAAAACTGTCTCCTTTTGATCATTAGTAGAATTGCTCGTGATACCAATGTTGTAACAGCAATTACATTATTTCCTGTGAAAAACGACGGAATGATACCCTTCGTCTCTCGATTCAATAAGCTCGATATAAAATCATTATAAAAGCCAACGACATAAAACAGTATAACTATGACAAAGCTCAATAAACGATAAATTTTATAAAGAACGGTTTGATTCTTGTAATCAACAAATACATTGAGACTCAAACCGATCAAAAGTGATTTTATCAATTTTATAATTTTTTCTACATCAGTCATTTTCTTAAGACTTTTGATTCACAACATGAAAGTTTGAAATTATAATGAATTTCATATCATACAGAACCTGGTTTATATAACTTAACAAGTTTCTAAATTTTCCATTTTAATTTATTAATTAGTTATTGTACGTCAAAAATTTAACTAAGGACGTGAGAAATTGTCGATAAAAACACCGTTTGTTCAATATGTTAGAGGAGAGGGTCACAAAGTCTTAAAATTTCATAAATACTTTTTAATAAAAAATTATAAAAAAATATATGTATTATTCATAAACTTTATGAAGTTATTAAGAGACACACTTTTGAAAACATAACTCATTAGTTTCTCATTACAATATGAATCATCAATCTAATAGAAAATTTGAAAAAAGTGGTGAACCCTTTTCTTAAATGATTGGTACAAAAGTTTTATTTTCTCATAATTATCAATTTTTTATTAGATTTCAATAATTATCAAGTTATTTGTTACAAAACAACAAAAACATCAACTTTCAGAGAGAGAGAAATTTCTAAAATTTTCTAAGTGAATCAATATTTCGTTTATTATTTAAGCGATCGTCCTTTACGTTCCAAAAATGAAATCAGTAAACAGACTCGATATGAAAATGACATCACCTAAAAAACCAATAAATGATTAATTGAAAACAAGTTTAAACATCTTACGTTGGTAAATCGTTGCAATGAAACATCCTGAAAACCTCCTGCTGTAAGCGTGTGTGGTTTTTGAGATAATACCATACAAATTGCCATCATTTTACGCTCTTTTGGACTCAAATATAACCAATCAGAGTTGTAGAGATTACGAAAAATTCCATTTCCATTTTCTAGAATTTCTGTGCCAAGTGAACTAATCACATAATATTGTGGAATTATGAATACCGAACCAAGAGCTAGAAACCAGCTTCCACCAAAAATTGTGAACAAACAGTAGACAAACGCATTGCAAGCAAATGTGATTGCTTCATACAGTAAAATGTTGATGAAATAAAAATCTGATGCATTTTGTATAACTTCCAACAACATTTTATGCCGCTCCAAAATTGATTTCATCAATAACTTGGAATCAGGGATCTGACAGTCGACTTCTAGTAAATAATGTTTCTTATATTCCATTAAAATAAGTTCTTGCGTGTTGTGGAAATGTCGTTGAAAATATCTCTGAGACAGCTTCATCTCATATTTCCCTATATCTTTACACATCTCATTGATAAATTTGGATTCGGCCAAAATATGATTTGTAATTGTGACGAACATCATAAAATCAATAAAAACATAACTATAAACTAGAGCATAACCAAAAGCATGTGTTCCCAAATTTAAGGGGAAATAATACTTTGAATTTTTTGATAGTCCAACAATGTGGGACGAAAGCAAAAAATCGAATGATGGATTAATTGCATAAAGAACGATTTCAGCTGTACATGTAAAAATAATCATACTCAACATAAAAATCATCACATATCTGTAAAAAATTAAAGAATTAGTAAATATACAGCAAAATAAAACTTTAAATCAACTTACTTCCATGATGTCAAAGTTTTCTTTGCAGTCTTCTCAGCAAAATCCTTCTTATATTTGATTTCCCAATCATGTTTAGGTGGTTCATAAATTTCTTTTAGCCATTTCATTAAAAACAGAAACTGTTTTCTATTGATTAACAATAGAATTGCTCGCAAAACTGTCGAAGTTATTCCAATCACATTATTTCCTGTAAAAAATACTGGTGCTACACCTTTTGCACTACGATCAACCAAATTCGTGAAAAAATCATTGAAAAATCCGACATGGTACAACAATATGACCACGATAAAGGTAAAAACGCGATAAAGTTTATATAAAACATGTTGATCTTTAAATTTGGTAAAAACATCGATACTTGATACAAAAAGAAGAGTTTTAATTATTTTTAAAATCTTTTGAATGTCCGACATTTTTTTTTTGATTAATGGTTAGATTACAATTTCTTATAAAATACGAAACACGAATGCCTCGAAACGAATAAAAGTATCATAATTTATACTAACAATTTAAAGTTAGAAAGAAAATCAATTGGTTCGCACGTTGTTTAAAGTTTTCTTGTAAATACAGATGCCTTTGTACGAATATTTTATTTCAATTAAATATTAACTTTCAACGAAATTTAATACAAAAAGAAAATTCCACGAATTCCAAAAACTTTTATCGGTACGATGTTTACTAGGAATTCAGTTCTTTTTTCGACATTTCGATTAATTGTATTTAACCTTAATTTTCGAATCTCTCAGACTTTTGCACAGACATTGGGTGAAAACAAATAAATAAATTAGCGACGATGATACAACAAAAAATTCATAAAAATAAAACAAAAATTCTTTTTTTACTCATCTTATTCATAGTTATATTATTATTTTAAAATTAAATACAAAGTCTATGTGCGCCGTGTGTTTTCAATTTTTTTCTATGTATTTAATTTTTTTGTCATCATCATCATTTATTTTTAGATAGACAATTAATCACTCATGCATTTTCAACGTTTTAAATTTTTTACATGGCATACGTAAAATTTAATATTAATTACTTTCGGGATTAAGGAGCAAAAATAATAATTTAATAATAGAACTGAAATAAACTTCCAAGGTCATGGATAAAATTAAACGGGCTTTTACAAATTATCTTCAAAATTTTAATGAAATATGAATAAATAACAAGGTTCTCACCCCATTCAAGGGTTAATAATAGGATAACACGGAGATGAAGACAGATGACTAAGCACACAAAAAATATGCCATGTAATCCTTTTTTTCCTAATAAATGTCATACCAAGCATACGTGCCATAATTATGATAATGATGATGATTAAACGACAATTAATTTTGAATAATTAATTTTCTTTTGTCTTAAAAAAGAGAGAGAAATTGTATATTAGACAGTCAAGGTAAAATGCAAAATTTACTTTGATTAAATTCGTAAATTTCAATTCAAATTTTTATGTCTCTCTCTCTAATCAAACAGAATTAATTCAAATACACACATGCTGTAACATCTTAATCATCGATTTTTTTTTGCTCCTCATATTTTGAGGCATGTAATATCTTGTTAAAAATTTCAGTTCATGTTTGCCTTGAAAGTAAATTTATGTGTACCTAATTATTTTCATCTTTTCCTCATATTTTTTTTGTAACAAAATAACACACAAAAATTAAATTATAATACAGTTTTAACTCAATTTCCGATTATGTATTAAGTTGTAACTTTTCTTCCTCATATCTTTTTTTTTTAATTTAATCCCTCAAACATCGATAGAAATACTAAAAAATCCATTAACATGTATGTTTGGGAGGTATGTATACAAAAAAAAGGTAATGTAATATGATGATGTGTTGTTGAGATGTTTTTTGGTTTCATTTATTTAAAAAAATAAATTGAGAGAAGGAGGAAAGCTGAAGATGAAATGGAAAAAGGGTATTTTTTAATTTTTAACACGTACTTTTTCCCTATTTCATTTACAGACTTGTTCTTGTTCTTCTCGTATGATGTTTACAATGCAATACGATAAGTAGTACTCTAGGGCACAAAATATTTGTTAATATACAATGTTTTACATTACTTCAACAAGAATAATAACAAATATATATATAAAAGTAATACATTGAAAGAATGGGTACTGAAAAATTTAATAATATTTCTCAGGAAAAATCAATGGGGAATATGAATGAGGACGTGTGTGTATGTGTGGGTGTGTGTGATACTTAAAAGGAAAATACTAAGAAGGAAATTCGATGATAAAGCAACAAGAGACGATGAATGGTCATTCTTAAGGCTCGAAGTGATTGATCAAAACATTCTGCAGAGAGCACGATGCTCAGGATCTCGTATTTCACTCATTTTTTGGTCCAAATTCCAGTCAATTTACTTCTCGTTGTTAAAACAAGAAAACCATCAATTTTTCATCTACTTAACACATCAATTTATTTCAATGTGTTTATAAGACATTTCACATATCCCAAATGAATTACTTTAAATTAGTTTTATTTTGTGCGATTTCAATTATGAACAAAGTCTTTCAAATTATCGATTACTTTAGAAAATCAATCACAACCCATTTAACATCTCAATTGATAGTTTACCCTTGGACTAGTCATTCTCTTAATCATTCTCTATAACCGTCTCTTTCAAAATCACGTCACACTTTTTTCTCATTTGATGATTAATCAGAAGAACTGCAATAACAAATTGAAAAAAAATTCAATGCACCTCAGTATCTTTTGTTGACTCACACATAAAAATGCAATTAAATTGTGACTTGAATCGTGTTTGCTCTTCATCTACGTTGCCTCATCCACCAGCGTAAATTTAAATTAAATATAAATACAATAAAAAAAAGATAAATACTGAATGCGAATTGTTTTAACAGTGTCGCACATATAAAAATCAGCTGCAATTTTATTTTTATCTAATTTTAAATTTTAATTCATACCGAAAACAGTACAATTGGAACGTAACAGTGGTAAAAAATATTATTATTATTTAAAATGAGTGATTATCTTGCTTTTTTTATGAGAAATAATAAATAAATAAAAAAAATAAATCCAGAAGTGATACTGAAATAATATCAAATTTCAATGACAAGAAGAAAAAATATTTTTATTTCTAAAATAAAAAAAGAGGAATAAAAGAAAAAATAGCAAAATAAAATTTTCGTGCTATACAGATAATCTTTTTCATCATCATCATCATCATTTAGTGTTTATTTTGTTGCATCAACCTAATTTTTGTATTTTATTTATTTTTTTTTTATGTTTTATTCAGTGACAGTGTTAAAACACGAATGCGAATGAAAAAAATATCAATGAAAAAAATTAAAATAAAATAGAGAATGAAAAGAAAAACAATTTTCTGAATGACAATTTGACAAAATAAAAGAGTGATAAGGAATAACCCAATTTTATGCCTAGTTTGATCATCAAATTAAATGAAATGAATTGAAATGAAATTATTTTATGATTTTTTTAAAAAAAATTATGTTAAATGAATATTCCAAGTAAAAAAAACCATCAATACCAGAATTTTTTGTAAGAATTTGCAAAATGAAAACAAGTCTTATCAAAAACAGACGAGCAAAATACAATTTATGTCAATTATTTTGCTAAATGTCTTTAAATGATCAAATTCAGACTCTTATGGCTTAAATTGAATGTAATTAATCGTGAAAAAATGCACAAATTACAAGAAACCTTCAAAACCTTGAAAAAGTCTACTTTGGTCAGATTTTGAGATTATAAGAACTTTCTCAGTATTCATCAGAAGATTAACTTAAATTTTGGGTCAAATCACCCATGAAATCGCATTATTTTTAATTTAAATTGCATTAAAATAAAAATTCATTCAATTTAAAATGTATTTGACAAGCACTCCAATCCAAGCACTTCAATCTCCAAATTTTTATATTAAAATTTAATTTTTTTTCCATATAAATTCAATCATATGAATGTGAAATTAAATTCCAAATAAGAATTAAGAGCAGCGATTGGATGCTTTCTATTTATTTATATTTAATTTGAATTGAATTGAATACTGAAAAAAAAACTATATTTTAATAGACTTTTTATAATAAATCACAAAAATTTTAACAGATGCGAAAAAAATGAATAGATACAATTTTTTTTATTATTAGAATTATTCTTGATAAGGACTTGATTCAATATTTTCCAACCAGATTAAATGAAATCCGATTTTTTATATATTTTATTTAAATATTCAAAAATATTCAGGAAACAAGTTTGATGCAAATATTTATCCATTTCAATTAATTTTGATTGAATATCGATGATGCTGATGATGAAAAGTTATTTTAATGTAATTTAATCGAAATTTAAAAAAAAATATTCTAGTTTTTTTTTAATAAAATTTGTTGAAAACAATCAATCAAAATCAATTAAAGTGAAAAAAAAATAAGGAAATTCATTGAAAGATGTCTGTTGACACAATTCAACAACGAAGGTAAGCGGGATAGTGCATGTAAATTGTTCTCAGTTCATTTTTCATAATTTATTAAAATATATGTTTCTTTGTCGGATTATGTCTTAAAATAGATTTAAGGTCAAAATTAAAAAAAAATAAACTTTATAAAGACGCAGTTAATATAAATGAAAATAAAATCGGATGATCTGCTTTATATCCATGCTTTTAAATAACATTATTATGTTATGAAGCGAAGATATACTGAGAAGCTTTACTTTCATTTTTTTAGTATACATTTACTTATATTTATATGATTTATGTTACACAATATAAATTCTATCTTTGCACATTTTCATTTTTTTATGATTATATTAAATAACACACATTTTCATAAATTTTAGCAACGACTGTCTATGTTTTTATCCTCACACACACATTACAGTATTAATAATATAAGATTTATGTGATTCGAGGTATAAAAGAAACGAAAAAGAGATTAAAAAACAAGCTGCTGTTGCTGCTCCACATAATCATAAACCGTGTACGTAGGCAAATGTTTTTTAGCTACATATAGCAAAGGTAGCAGAAAATAAAAGTTTTATGTGATCAGCATAAAAACAGGATCAATATAATAATAATAATATAAATCGAATATGTAGTGTATGCTAAAAAAAAATAATATTCAAGTCAGCTTTCTAATAATAATATTCTGTCTAAATATGAGATTCTCGTATGAATATTGATTATGTTATTAGATCAAAAAGCTGATGATACACGCGTTCTTTATTGTTCTGCTTCAAATAAAAATTTTTTTTTCTTTACCTTTGTCAAAAAACACACACACACACACCGTATTTTAATATTCTGTCTAATGGATTTTTTCCATTATTCTGTTTCATTTGATCCGAAATATGCTTTTTGTGTGTGATTTTAATATTTGAATGTGATTTTAATTAACTTCTTTCATTTGACTGGCATCTCACTTATTTGTGAAATGTAATTTTTTTTATGATCTGTAGGGAATTTTCTTTGATACAATGATTATTTTTAGCTTTGATCTGAAATTCAATTTTGTTTTTAAGGTGATAATTTGATTGAAATTGAAAAAAAATGAAAAAAAAACGAATTTTAACTCCCAAAAGTATGCAATATACATTATTTGCATAACAATTTATGGAAATTCAATTATAAAAATCCTTCTATAACATCATTTTTAAGTTAAAAAATATGAATTTTGATATTTCAAATCAATCTGAAGAGAGTCACACTATAAAAATAAAATTTCTAATTAAGATATCAAATTCATTGCATAAATTTTGGCTTAAAATAACTCAAAATCACATTTAACGTATATGATCAAAGTTATTTTTAGGAACCAATTTAGAAATGTATCATAAAATTAACACCCAATATCAATTTTATTACACCACTATCGATAAATATTGCATGAAAAATAAAATAAATCGACAAACAAGAACAAAAACACCACTTCAATGTCATCATCATCATCGCCTTGTCGCATCATCTCATCAATATTCACGTCAAATAAAGTTATATGCATTTTAAAACAAAAAAAATTGCGAGAACTATGACTGACAAGCAGATCCATAAAATGTGTATTTGCATAGAATTTCACGGGAAACGTTATTAGATTGTCATATAACAGATATATTGCATTATTTTGCTTGTATGACAGAATAAATCATTGTGATTTTTTTATTGCTATTGTTATAGAACACAAACACACACACACAAACACACACATACGTTTATAACAATAGAAGGAAAATTTATGAGTTAAAATATAAAGTTTTAGTTTAGAATATTTCAACAGCATCAACAAAAACATTTCTACTTCATTGTGATCTGTGTGACAATAACGTGATGTTACAATGTTAGATTCTATTCAGACATGTTCTAGCTTATTATTATTTTTGTAATACATATCTGTTGTCCTGGAATTTTCTTTGTCTATTTATTTCAAAAACACATTTATTTATGTAAATGCAATATTATAATAAATAGAAAAAGTGTATCATTAGTTTAAGTGAAGGATATTGTCATAATATTTTCAAATGGTATAAATAAAAATGACACAGAAAGGTCTTTACGAATATCATTTCTAACTTGTGAATCAAAATAAGAGTAAATTTAAACTCCAAAAAGTATGCAATTAATTTTAAATTTTATTAAAAACCTTGATTTTAACTATCAAAACCCCTTCTGCAACTTATTCATTTGTTAGTAAATATAAAAATGTCATTCCAGTGCAATAAAGCTTAAGAGACGATTCAAAATCTTATTTTATAATTGTTTCAAAGTTCATTGCATACTTTTGAGATAAAAAACCCTTTAGGTTGCTTCACATGTCATCAATCTCATTTTAAGTCATCTTACTTTTCGTTGAACGTTAAAAAAGTAAAAAAAAAATGATACGTTCACATTCACTTAAACCCCAATCGGACATCGTTTAAATTACCAATCAAAAATTATAGTATAACCAATATCGATACAATAATAATAATATCATATAATAAAATACAACACTTAATAATATCATTTATATTCAGACAGCATGCACTTCAATTTCACATACACACACTAACATACATTCAGATTATAATCCACCTATAGCAACTAATAATAATGAACATTTTGGCTATTTGTTAAAATACACTTTATATGACCACATCTGGTTCCTGAATTGAATATATTTAAACATTGTACATATACGATGACATACACAGTCACACACACACATAAAAATACAAATTAATACTTATCAATATGATTTGCCATTAAAACCAGGTGTGCTGATCGTTTCCTAAACAATTATTTGAGTTTTATTTTTGGGCAATTTATTTGAGGTAATCTTTTTTTTTTATTTTACTTTTTGATTCTCAATCCGGATATTAAAGAAAAAAGAAACTAAAAAATAATTTGAGTTTGGTTTTTATTTAATATGAACTGCCTAATTAAGTTAAAATATGACCAAAAAATGTTCATATACCAGGTAAATTACAAATTACTCTTCACATCACACAACATCATCAATGTTGGTTTGTTTTTGTCCATATAAAGTGAAATTTCTGTGTGTGTATGTGTGAAACGTGATTTATTTTCTAAATGAAAATTAAATTTATTATTATATGGTCAGATATTGTGTGACTTTGGATTAACATATAAAATATTTTACCTAAAAAATATTTCTGGCAAATTATTGTCAGGAATTTATTTAGTGTTTTGTTATTTGTCATTAGTGGTAATAATTTCATTTCATTCCATTTTATTTTACAGCATTGACTTCAAAAATGATCTTTCAACTGCAGTTCCAGCAAGTCTTCAAAAATCTGCTGTGTTACGAGCTCTAGAAGAAGAAGAACGCCAAAAGAAATTCGAACCAAGTAAGTCATGCACAAAATCACTTTTGTACATTAAATTTTCATAAATTTTGTAAAATACCAGGCAACTCCATCAATTAAATTGAATTTTCAGCTTTGCAATTAATTCTTTTTTAAGCTTTAAAGTAAAAATGCATTAAATTAATGTAAAAAAAGGCTTCTAATGAAATTAAAGAGGAAAAAAACATTATAATCACATTATAACTTACACATACACACAAAAAAATATCTTAAATACTTTAAAAATTTAATAAAATTTTTTTTTTAATATTCAACATCACCGAGTACAAGTTCATGCAAAAATGAACAAAAAAATGCAGGTGCATTTCAAATGACATTTAAAAGCATTTCTGTACATTATAACACAGAAAGGTTGGTATAAAAATAAAACAATGTGCAATTTTATAATATAATAAATCACAAAAATATTTTACCCTAGACACAAATAATAATAATAATAAACTACAGTTTTATACGACAAGCTGAATGTTGTATGAAATAAAACATGAGGTAAATGAGGACTTAAAAAATAAAAATGAAATGAAAGAATTTCGCAATAAAATGCAAAAAAAATATTAAAATAAAAGTAAAATGCAGAGATTTATTTAATGCAAAATAAAGTCGAGTTGAATTGAGAGAGTGATTTTGACCTTGTATTTTTTTGCATAACTAGGAGTAAAATAAAAAAAACTTTTAGATATTTAACGGATTTCAACACACACACATTTTAATACCAGAAATTCACTGCGTGTGATACAAAACATGTAATCATAATTTTGTGGTAATAAAACACCGAAGGAATTTCAGGTACATAAATACGGGTATGTATGCAAATAACTTGCCACAAAGAATTTCAACTGACGTGTTTTTGTGTGTGTGTGTGTGTGATGCATAAAATATTTAACATTTTGTGCAGCAAAAGGAAATGAAAGCTCTGATAGTGTTAGATGTTTTATGTTAAATGAATTCTATGAAAATTAAACACGATTACAAGTTTTAATCATTATTTCCATTAATCTGAACTTGATACGCAATTTTCAAGCATTAGTTAGACACAAATGCGGTTTCAAAGGAATTTGTACTTGAAAAATCTGATCAAGATTATGATCGAAGCAGAATATCATCAAATTGTCTTTAAACGAGTAGAATTTCAAAATTTTACTGCAATTGGTGTGTCCTTGCGATCGTCACACTATAACTACCATTATATCGAACGTTGATAATCCCTCAAATCACAATCTAAATTATTCAATCTCTTACACAATATCCAAAGGCATGAAAATCAAGACAATCTGAAAGTTTTCCTTGCCTACGATTAATTTATCACACTCTTCTACATATTTTATAACACATGTAAAGACACTCCAAAACTATTTCTATCTTTGAAATCCATCAACAGCATCAAAATGAAAGAATGAATGAACTTTATTTAGATTTTCTTCTATTAGAGTTGAAATCTGTATTAGAAAAGTTCAAAAAACACACACAACACAAAAATCAGAATGATGGTTGATATTGTTAACTTTGATTTAACTTTAATTGGAGCTATGGGTTGAAAACTTACTTATATATTTACCTCTGAAATGTAATGAAAACTTTCATTCTTTCTCATACATTATTGTTGAACTTTACAGATCCAAACTTTTACATTATACCTGTGATATTATTCAATTACACAGAGCATTATAATTATTATTTTATAAGAAAATGTAATGTGATAGATTCGGTAAAGGTATGTGTTAAATTCTATTTTCTGTGTTTACATTAAAAAAAAACGCAAAATAAAACAAAAAATTATATTAAGTTAACGGTGTAAATGCATTTTAACTTGTATGCTTGTACCTTTTGAACAGAAACTTTTGTATTTTATATATTTTAATTTTAAAACATTGAACAATATTTGTTTTAACGAAGAACTTTTACCTTAAATAATTCCCAGGTATGGAGCGAAAGTTATATTGGTTGTTTTTGAGTTCGTGTAATGAAATCAACGGGTACACAACAAAGAAAAAAAAACCTCAAGTTAAAATAATGAATTTATTATGAGATTCCATGGTGTGTGTGTGTGTGTGTGTGTGTAGATTTTTGAATTAAAACTATTACGAAGCCATTAGCACTGATATTTTGCATTTAAAAGTACATAAAATATTCAAAATGTTTCATCTTATAAAAGCAATTATTGAACAAAATGCATAAATAATGATGCAATTTAAACTGTAATATCTTGGAATTTTAAAAAGTTTGTGGTTCAATGCTTAATTGGCGTTATTTTAAATAATGTACAAAAACGTGACATCGTTCTTGATCAACAAAATTAAATTCCAGGAATTTTTAACTCGTTACGTCACTGCAAACATCGAACATAAAACTTTCGAAAAACTTTTTATTTTAAATTATTCAGCAATAATAAATCAGATTAAAAAAAAAATTGTTACTATGCCATGTTATTTCATGTCCAATTGTTTTATATTGAATTAAAATTGAATGTTATACGTCTGCTGGTAAAACGAGGAGAAATTGAAAAGTTTGTAGCATGCAGCAATGAAATCGCACATTTTCCATGATAGTGAAATGAAATAACCAGGCGTTTCGATTATAAACTTTAATGTAATTTTAAGTAAAAAACCAGGCGTTTCCATTACAAAACAAAAAATTTAATCAAAATAGTTAGGCGTTTCGATTATTTTTCGCTTAAAAGAGACAGACAACTACTCAATCCAATGAAAGTAAATTTTACATTGAAATAGTCCACAAAAATAATAAAACAAACTTTTTGGTACATTTTTTGTGGTTTTTGTGCATTTTGATCAATAATTTAAGTAGAAGCCATACAACACAAATAAAAAAAGAAACAAAAATAATACCAAAAGTAATTTTACACTCGATTTAATTCCTTAAATCATTATTGCATGAATGTAAACGAAAGATTTTTCATTCTCTTTTGCTACATTTGATAAAATAATAATACAAGATTGCATAAAATATGTCCTGGAACAATTATTCTTAAAAATGAAAAGATTTAAGTAAGTTATTTTATTATGAATGTCTCATATGTGAGTTTAATTTTTTATTGTTTCAAATATTAAAATGTATTTTCAGCATAATATGAATAAAAAATGATGATGATGATAAAAATTTTTTGATGATGTGAGTTTGGAATGAAATTTTATTGTGAAAAGTTACAAAAATACCAGGCGTCTCCATTAAATTGATGTTTTGATATGTAATTTATTGATTTTAAGCATTTTATTATATTTTTTTGTTTTATTTAGAAACAGAGGTGAGTCGTGAGAGTCGTCCACGACTAAGAAAAGACATTGACCGTGACACTGTTCTGAAAATAAATCGACGCCCTCGACACAGGTCAGCTGATTATGTTTGGCCTCCAAGACAATACGAGTCATCAACACCCAAAATTAATGAACCATTACGAAAACGATCAAAAGCATCTTCAAGCAGCCATCAAAATATAAATGAAATTAAGGATATTTTTGAGAATCACTCGAACAGATCTGAACCAAATACACTTACAAGGCTTTTACAAAGAAAAAATACACCATCTATTGATAAAAACACATCATCAACTCATAATAATAATGAAAACATTATTGACAACAATAATCGTAAAATGAGTTTATCTCCAATAACAACGCATGAAATGGAAAAAACCGAAGATGAAGAGAAAATTTGTTATAAAAATATACATTTATGGCCACCAATTTCATATAATTTAAATAAAAGTTCTAAGAATTGGAAGGCGTCTACACAAGGACAACGAATACCACGAAATGATGATAATAATGAAGCTATAACGACAAAAACGGGTGCTGATGACAAAGTTGTTGAACAAATAATAAAACAAAATTTGTATATTGAAAAAAATTGTGATGAAAATTTGTGCAAAATTGAATGTAATATCAATTTTCATCATGATTGGCATGGCGTGGTACCAGAAATAAGAAATGAGGAAAGTTTTACTGATGGAAAGAGGAAAGGTATGATTTGTGCATATTTTGTATGGTATGTTCTTTTAATGGAAAATTCATTTCAATTCAATTTTCAATGTGTATTTGTGACTTAACATACAACATCAAAAAAAAACTAATTTAAAATTTGTAATTCAGATAAAGTTGTTCCAATTCCACCACCACGTACAAGCTCAAAGCACATTGACATGAATCGTTACATGGCTCATGACATCATTAATAACATTGTGACAGGTCGTTCATCAAATGCATCTCCAACAACATCTGAATTTACTCGCATCTACGATAACATTGTCGAGCCAACTGCATATTTGAATATAAGTGATCTCGAGTCTATTTTTAGTACAAACACGTCATTTTCCGAGACAACAACACAAACTACCATCGATACAAGTGCAATGCCAGATTTTTGGCCACCACCACCATCTCCATTACCATTGCAACAGAATAATAATGTAATCAATAATAATAATTTCAATAATCAGAAATATCACGAACAGCAAATATATAACAAGGATAATGAGTTAAAAATACGAGGACAAGAGAATGTAATTGATAATAAGGCAACAACTTTTAACGTTCAAGTTGATTTTACTGGTAATGATGATCATGATGATAATAATAATGTCACTACTGTAATCTCCATGGATTTAAATAATAAACCCAATGTTGTCACTAATTTAAATGTAACAAATTACAGTTACGCTGGAAATAAACAAACCACAACCATCACCACTAGCGATGCCACTAGTGCAGAAGTAGATTTAGATTGTAATCAACAATATTTATTTGAATCACATTGCGCTAATAGTGAAAAAACAACTTTTTCTCATGATGATCCCAATTATTTTTGTTGTAATGACAAAAATTTCGATATTGGTTGCCAAATTATGACAAATTATGAATTTGATGCTAACAAGGAGACAACAGCTGCTCAAAATGAAATTAAAGGTCATTTTTATGATGATGATGATCGTGATGCAAAATTTGAGTGTAACGAAATAAATCAAAGTGATCATGAGCAAACAAATGAACTGGTCAAATTGGCTGAGAGAATTAAAGGTAACATTTTGTATGAATGTCACGATTTGTGTCATGATGTGTTAAAAAAATAAAGCAAAATATTCAAATTTTAGAGGGAATTCACATTGGACCTCAATCACAAAAGACAAAACGACATTTCAGTTCCCTTAAATTTAAAGTCAATTAAAAAAATTGTTTATTTGTGAATTGAATGTGAAGATTTTGCCGGTGTAAATTTTGAGTTTCAATTAAATCTTCAACATTGTTACATCTAATTTTTGAGTCAAAGCCAAATTTTTCACATTTCATGGACTGTATGTCATTTGAAATTTCAGTGTTCAAAAAATTGAAGTGAAATCAAAGTTAGCCGGTAAAATCTTCACTTCCATTCAAAATTGCTTGAATACTTTTGGCAAAAACATTCCTCTTTTGATATCCCTTTTCAACTCAAATTCTAATCAACTCCAATCCATTTCAGCAAAGCAAATTATTATTTTTGACGACAAAAAACAGTGTTAATTAAATTATTTGCATCACTTCACTAATTATCATTCTCTAAATTTTCCATTTTCTTTTTTTCCCCCTCTCTTGCTGCTTTCTTTTGACAAATCAATTCAAAAAAACACAAAATCAAATCAAATTAAAAAAAATACAACAACAACAACAATCACATAAAAAGGCAAATGTTATACAGATGGTGAATATATTGTCATACCATATGACATATTTATACGGGAATTTGGTCCTATTTGTGCCAATTCAACTGAAAATAATTCACAAATAACAGACAATAACAACAGTTTTGTTGATAATTTTAATGAGACAGAAAAAGAACAAAGTTGTGACGATGACATTAAACAATCAAAGGCAGACCAACTAAAAGGACATCATATTGATATAACACCAAAGAATAATAATGAAAATACTCATCAAAAAGCAAATTTATCAAGTGAAAAATTAGTAAAATACACAAAAGATGAAAAATCAGTTGAAACATCACAATCATGCGTTAAATTTGCAAGTACAATAAAAACAACAACAACTGACAATGATCATGATGATGATGATAACTCAATAAATATGAACAATAACAATGTTAGTTGTAATGAAAGTAAGTTAATTAAATTTAACGATGACGATAATGGGTGTTATAACAATTCTTGTACTCGATATGAAATTGGAAATGTATCGCCAGCTGCCGTTGATATTAAAACTGGTAATGAAACCAATCAAATTAATGAAATGATGATAAAGTTTTACATACATTGAAAGGGCTTTATCATGATTTTTATTTTATTCAATTTAATTTCATCATTCAATAAAATAATAAAATATTCCTACTCTCAGATCCGAAACATATGAAAGGGGAGAATCCACAAACAGATATTGACAATACAATAAAAGAAATTTTCATTGAACTAAATGCAAATTTGCAACGAGAAAAATCGCCACATACAATAAGTAATCCAAGTAATCAAACTACCACACAAAACATTCCATTAATCGATGATATTATTGAGGATTTAGTATTATTTTCACAACAACTTTTATTGCCACGAGCAATGCAAGCAGATGTAATTGAAATAGTTGAGTCACCACCAACACCAGACCAAACTAAAGTTAAACGGAAAAACAGTTATTGTAGTGGTAATAATTTGAATGTTGATATTGATGATGATGATGATGATGATGACTGTGAAAAATGTAGTGCTTATGATGAAGATGCAACTGAAACAAAATTAATAATAACACGAGGAGACGACGAGAACTTTTCAAAATGTGACACGATAAAAACAAATGTGAAAGATAACACTCGAGTAACAGATAAAAGTAATAACAATAAGAGCAACGTGATAAATGATGAGGAATATGAAAAATGGTTTTACATAAATAATACTGGATTAGCCATTGTATTACCATTTGTTGTGAGTATTAAAATTTTAAAATTAATACTCGGTTTTCTTTTCGTGTTATTATTTTTTGTAATGTGTATCCAATTTTTCTGTCTAGTTAATTTGAACAATGACGTGAAATTGGTAAATCGTGTCAATTTAAAATGAAATCTTATTTTGAAGTGATTTTCCATTTAAATTTCTTTAATTTGAATTCTAACCCATTAAAGACTACTCCTTAAAATATTGAGATTAAAGCCAAAATTTGTTCTACGATTCGTTTTTATGCAAAAATGAACAAATTTCGCTTTAAAGAAAATATAAGGTTTAAAAAAATTCCATTCAAAATTTCTGGTCCACATAAAATATGATCGAATGGTGGTTAATGGGTTAAAATTCCTTTAATTTTCCACAAAAATTTAAATTTTAAATACAAAAACATTGTAATTTAACTGTTTTATTACATCTAAAGCCTATTTTTCAACTTACAGCTCGTTAAAAGTTATGAAATGTTAATAAATGCACTTTTTTATCCTCTTATGCAATTTTTTTCATGGAAAATTGTTATTTTGTTATTATTTTAATTTTTTTTTTACATTTAATATACTGTGCAAACCCATTCCAGTTAAATCCATGACTGTACACGTGTTTTCTGTATGTGAAATGTCGGTTTTTTTTTATATTTAGACTTGAAAACTTTTTTAGTGTTGATTTTCCATGTTGTTGATGATGATGAAACTTTTTTTTTCATCTTTTATCAATTATTTTATTTTTATTTTGTGGATCGTAGCATGCTCCTGTTATGAAAGGTGATGAAATTCCAAATAATATTAAAAAAGTGAATGAAAAATAAACTCGAACAAAGACTATGAAAAAGAAATTTAACGACAATGGACATGAAATGTCACAACGAATGCAGTTGACTCAATTTTTGTTCATTTTGTATCAAATTTCAAAATATAAAGACACAAAAAATTGTTGAAAAACTTTTATTATGAGGTTAAAATTCCTTTTCAAAAAAGTATGAAATCTAATTGAGAAAACAGACTCAAATAAAACTGTGATACAACAAAAAAATTCATTCTAAATTAACATTCTGTACAAACATTTAAGAAAAAAAAATTAGATCAAATATGAATATACAGAGAAAATGCGTCAAAGACAAATAACGAAAGTTTATTAATTCGATGTGATCCCTAAAAAGAGAGAGAGAGAGAGAGAGGATAAACCACAAAACAATTTCAAACAATTATTAGATAAAATAAAATATGATACAACAAAAAATTAAAAATATAAAATAAATGAATTTTAAAAATATGAATTTAAGATGTGGCTTAAAAATTTCTCTCCTCATAATATTAAAATCCAAATTTAACATGATTTTTAAAATGAAAAAACTGACAAATTCCACTAGAGCACAATAAAAATTTGGAGTACTTTTGTGATTGTGGCTGCAATTTCATCGATAACAAGGGACACAAAACACTGTGTGCTGTATTTTATTTTTATTTTTCCTGTTCGATTTTATCTACGTAATTTAATACATTTTTCACTTCAACCGAGTTGTGTCATTTAAAACAAAGCCAAACATGAGACGGACAAACAACACGGAATGTCACAATGAGTTGATTAAGTTGATCATCAATTTTGCTTTATATGAAGAAATTAAAAGAAGTGAAAATACAGAAATTGCATAGAAGGCTTAAATTGAAAAAATTGGTTTAGTAGTTTTCAGTTTCAAATTAAAGGTATGCGAAATGAAATGAATTTTAAATGTCACTCATTCCATGCAAATCATCATTAATCGGTCTTTTCTTGCCTTGAAAATTTAAATTTCAGTCATAATGGCATTTTCCAATCGAATTATTGAACCAAATCAAAGTTTGCCATTTACATCCCACAACAACACTTGAAAAGCACTTTTGTATTTCTTTTTCTATCAAATTACAATACAAATTACAAAAGTACACAAACAATGATGGCTCTTAAAAAGGTCTCTATAATCAATTATTGTCCACTCATATCCCACTACATTTGTTGTTCAGCCATCCATGTATCTTCTTAAGCTATGTTCATTTTCTTGGTTATTTTCAATGAAATCCATAATAAAATAGAAACATTAATTTTATTATTTGTCTTTTTGAGTAAAATAAAAAAGTTACTATTGATATTTGTTTTCGTTACCCATCTTATTGTTTTATTTATGTTACAAAACAATTTTTTTTAATGTTTTTTCTTTGTTAGTCATTGTCATTGTGTCGATCGCGTCACAAATACACGAAAAAAAAACTTGTTCCATACTTTAAAGTTTTATCTCAATTCTGTCTGTAAATTGCAGTTTGATAAAATTGGGACGAAAAAATGGTAGAAGACGACGTAAAAAAATTGAGTAAATGTAATGAGAAAAGTTTTTTCATTTGCAATATTTCTTTCTTCGGTTCATTGAGATGTGAGAACACCGTGAATTAACATGAGAAATTTCATATAACTCTGATTCAGACCCATCAATTTTTTTACAGTGCATTTCCTTTGGATGTGAAAAAAATGCGATTGGTGTCGTCTGTCTGTCAGTGTATGGGATACTTGTACATTAAGCTTGTATGGAAAAGTTGTATCGAATTTTTTAAAATTTAAATTGAATTCGATTCCTTGAAATGCGCTTGTTTCAATCGTTTACGATAACGTTGATGATTATTTTCATCCTAAAATTCAATGTGATTGCATTTCAAACTTCAACAAAATGTCATCGAATTTTATCTTTTCTAAGACACATATCAATCCTAATTTGTGAGAATGTCAGTTGATATTCGTTGGATCATCTCTTAGCATCATGAGAAAATTTCTTCATTTAACCATGTCATGAAATGATAAAAATGTCGATCAAGTTTTGATTCAATTTGCACTATTCAAGCAAAATAAATTATCACGATGCAATTCAAAATGTTCTCAGTTTAAATTTTTCTTAACGACTACTTTTAATATAATCCAATAAAGTTCAGACATGAAACTATTGTTATAAAATTTATCAAAGTATTTTCTCAAACTTTTTTTTTCTTCTTTTAACTATAATAAAAATCATAAATAAATTTTTCATTCTAATAATGCGATATCATAAAATCAACATAAAATGAAAAATGTGAAAAATATAACAAACTGCCTTGTTATTTTCTCTTCTCTTTTTCATTCTTATTTTTTTATTATGCACATACTTGAAAGTAAGTAAGAAGCCTTTCATATATTATTATTATTAACAATTACTTATGCTCATGACCTATAGACATCTTGAAGTGAATGAATTTCCATGCACAAACGAATTCCTTCTGGAATGAAGAGAAAAAAAAGTATAAAATAAATAATAATGGAGTACAAGCATAATAATAAAATAAAAATAGGAAAAAATGTATTTATAATAATAAATTCTAGTTAAAAATGCTGAATATACATTTTTGAATGATGGTTTTGTTATTATTGTGTAATAAATTGGATCATTATTTTTATTACGATATTACATTTCATACATATCCAAGTTGATTGTTGACTAATATCATGTAAGTGTGCAACAGAACGTGATAAATTGTGGAAAATTCATTTAATTGACATTTTAATTTAATGAAAATTTCCTTATTGAGGGCTAAGAAACAGGCCATTGGGGTTCTAACACACACAACTTGGTCTCTTGCTCCATTCCTTGAAATTGAGATGATTCAAAGTAATTTCAGACAATATTTTCAACTCATTTCACTTGAATCAAAGAACTGCACTGTTGATGGATGGTATTTCCAGGTTTGAATTGTCATCACACGCCTTTTATGATGAGATTTTCTTCCTTTTCACGTCATGACGCGTCATTTTGATTGTATGAACCTTTTTTCCTAAAATTAAGCAGCTAATTATAGTTCATTGATCATGAAAATAATACAATTTACTTACAATGACGTATCAAGATACTAATTTTAAACCAGATGTCAACTTGTATTAAAATGAGATAATAACCTAGATCACTTACGAGGAACGTTGCGTGTGTAAAAAAAGTCACAATTATTTCTTTATTTCAAAAAAAGAAAAAATCATTCATGACATTTAACGTGGGCGTAACAACTGTTACTTTTATTTTATACAACAAAATTTTCTTCTCATACACATACGCAAAAAATTTTCACCTCATGTCGCATCGTAACTCACACTTTAAATTTAGTTTACCTACAATTCTTTGTTTCTCTCACACACCTGTGTGTGTGTGTGTACTCATAAAATGTGTGTATTGTAAATAATTTGCCAGAAAACTCATCATCATTTTCAGTATAATATTGGACAAAAATATCTTTAGTTTTTTTTTTTTGTTTCACTAACAAAATCCAATTGTGTGTCGTGTGCTCAGTGTTGTTTTAGTCGTTAAACGTTTTATTTTCATCTCAGTTAAATTGAATTTCTTATTATAATTAGAAGGTAAACCAAATTTTTCTGTTAATATTTTTTTTGTGCCCTTTTCAATTTTTTTTTTCTTATTTCTTATTAATCGGTGTGTTGACATTGTATTTCAATAAGATTAATCGTGCGTGTTTTGCGTGTGTCAAAAAAGCGTAATTTGGTGTTAAAATGTCAAATTATTGAAATTAAATCAAATTTTAATGCAGAAAATGATTATTATTAATAATAAATCTAATTAAAAGTTGAAAAATAAAATAACTCAATGTAATGTAACTGATTGACAGGCTCATCATGAATTGTGTTGAATTTTACAGTAATAAAAGTACATAATTAGCTTGCATGCAAGAATATTGATTCAAATAACATAAAATTATTATGAGTGTATAATTTTGTTGATGTTGTTTTTCATTTCATTATATATTTAATATAAATGAAGTTAAAATCTGTGCTAATTAATTCAGAATTCATTCATTTTGTTTTATTTTATATGTGTTTGTGCATATTTGAAATGGCTCTGATTACTGATTCAAAAATATACTGATTTAATTATAAATGAAATAAAAGTTTTGTAGTGTGATTTATTGCGGGGCTCGAAAAAATGGCCTTCTATCCAACATTTTCATAGTGGGGTCTGAATATCAGTTATGGGTCAAAATTTCTGGGATCAATCTTAAAGCAAAGAAAACTTAACCCGATTTGAACGAACGTTTCTGGCAAATCGTTTAGTTCTGCTTTGAACTGATCATCAAAGGGTATCGAACAGCTCAGTGAGTGGCGTGTTGGAATCATTCAGCCATGAAACTTAACAAACTCAGATGACTCCCATGGCAAGAACTTAGGACCACAGATAATTAATACTGGAATTTCAATAAAAAATTACGAATTGGCCTATCCCACGAGCATTTTATTACTTCTTCCGAAACCTGTCTTTGTGTATAATAACTGAAAAATAAAAAAAAAAATAATATGAAAAATAATAATCATATTTCGTGCATGAGTGTGTGTGTGTTTGCATGAAATATAATAATATTTCAAGGCTCTCACTTTTCACTAAATATAATTATATATAAATTTTTTTTTACTGCTCATACATTTAATAAACCTGTTGGATAATTAACTAACACATTGTGTTTATGCACTCTGACTCTGATGCCATGCTTCATATTTCAACACTTATTTAAAGCAATAATAATAATATTATAATTAATAATTATGAAATGAGTGGACGTAAAATTAAATGAAGTAGGGTTGAATTTTCCTTTCCTTTATTCACATTTCAACTTGACAAAATTCATCATCGAAAACGAAAACAACCCTCTCATTTCAACAAAGAAAGCTTGAATTTGATTCGCGTGACATATATTTAAACAGTAATAATTAACTATAATTAACAGATTTTATTTATTATTTCATTTTTTTGTTTTTTCAACTAAAAAAAAAAGAAATATTTGATGCATGTGTTCAACCGTTTAAAATGTCAGTCCACTGTTTGTCCCCATAAATTTGACGTGATTTGTTCAATTAATTAACAAAAAAAAAAAATCATGCATTACCATTAAAATTTGATCCAAATCCAAAAAATTCTTACATGTTCCTTGTACGTTGTAGGTGTAAAGCGAGTTGCGTGGCCACCACCACCAGATTTTTCAGAACACCAAAACCATACAGAACCATCAACTTTAACCGAACAATTAGAACATCACAAGGAACATTATCAGCATCTCAGTGATTTGCAGAACCAACAACAGCATCAATTACAACAAAAACAACAACAACAAGTGAGTGAACATGAATCTTTTATTTTTTTCTTTTTTAATGTAGTTTTGCATTGAAATGTGTTTGGTTTGTAAGCTTACCTTGCTCTAAATTTTCATATTTTGATGTCTTAATTCATCATTTTCCACAATTTTAATTCCTCGGTTTATAATTCTTGCGTTAAATTTTCATACATTAACATAAAATATTTTAATTGGCCCAATATTGTTTTATTTACTTGCATTTTCTAACTGCTACATTAAAATAAAATAAAATACCAAATTTTTTTGTTCTTTTTCACGTTTATATTTTAAAATAATATTAGTGAGATTCTAAAATTATCTTTAAATGAAATATCTGGCAAAAAAAAATGTTTTATTTAATAAAAAAAAAGTTAAGTTAAACAAAAAAAAAATTATAAGAAAAAAATTGGGCAGGTATGAGAAGAAAATTTTGAATTTGATGAGGAAAAGAGAAGAAAAACCATTGAACAAATAAAATTAAATAATTTCAAAACTTTTCTTTCATACTTTTTTGATGACGACACGCAATTATAAATAAAATACGAAACAAAAACATTCATAATTCTGTTTGTATAAGTTTATTTATAGTACAGAACAAATAATAAAAAAAAAATACCTTAAAAACTTTTGTCTTGATTTCAATTTAATACAAAAAAAAAACACAAAATGAAATGAAATTATCTTATGAATTGGAATAAAGAAGATACAAAAATTTAAAGGAAAAAAAATTGTGAGAAAATTACTCAAAAAAATACTTTTGCACACAGATGATTTTATTTTCACAGTTTAATTCGGCTGTTTTTTTTTCTTGCTCCCCCTCAAGCAAATGTCTACGTTTGTTTTTCTTATTTATTAAATTATTATTATACTAGACATGACCTTGTTTATTTTATTTGTGTTTAAAAAGAGTATGTTGAATTTAATTCCGAGAAAATAAATTTATTATGATTTATTTTTCTTTTCAATTTTATTTTATTTTTTTTAGGCGAAGTCAAAAATTGAATAACATTTTTTTGTGTGTGTGAATTAAATCGCTTTTGGTGCTAAGGCATCTCCCTGCTTGTGTTTAATTTTTTGTGAAATCGAAGGAATCTGATGTCACATTTCAAATGGACTCCAATCCGATCACATTTTATGACAGTGATACTTAAAATTTAGTATCAATCAAAAAAATGAGACATTTAACAAAATGATCTATAATAAAATTGAAATTAAAATGATGAAATACCTTTTTCCAAATCGTTAACTAAAAAAGATTTGATGATAATATTTCTTCACTCACATAAAAAAAGAATCTCTTGAAAAATCATTTTATTACCTCATTTTTTTAACGTTTTGCTTTTCAATTTTAAATACGGTTAATTATTAAATCGATGAAATGCTGTCACAATTCGTCAAATTACGAATTTCAATTTTTACTATCCCAACACATTTTGAATTGTGGCACTCTATCATTTAACCACACTCACAACACAAACCAAAAAAAAAATACATCACAGAAAAAAATTGAATCATGTTTCCATTTGGATTCATTTTCCACTCAAAAGAAGAATAACAAGAAAATTAAATCAATTTCTTCTCAATTCTTTCAATTTTTTTTGTTGTTGTCTTGATACATATTTTTTTCATCTGAACATGTTCAATGTTTGTGAGAGATAGAATGCGTTCATAGGATAATAATAATACAAAAGAAGCATCAAACAATAACAAATAATAATACATGAGCAATATTGATCCAATCCTCTTTTTCTTTTCTGTACTTCATAAAAATGCAACATAAAATAAACTGACGTGCTTTATCTAGTCTTTTTTATATCATAGTTTTTTTTTATATTATTACATTTAATACAATTTAAAAAAATATAATAGAAGAAAAAAAATTGAAATTTAGAAAGAAAATAGACATTCACCTTTTGCAATTCTACATTTTATACTTATTTTTTTTACGTATCCAAACCTGAATACACCCTGAACCCAAAACCAGTAGGGCACCAGTGAGATAACAGTGGAAAAGGGTGTTCCCACTGATATCCGACTGGTTTTCGGTTGAGAGTATACTGTGCTTTTAAAGTGATTTTTTTTTTTTTTAAATGTAAGAAAAAGTAACAAAAAATAAAACTAGGAAAATGATACAATCAGGAACATGTATATTATGATCATCGTTGAAATGTATCTTTATTCGCTTTTGTTCAACATTTGAACATTACAAAAGTAGAAATCTCTGTTCTATTTAGATGTGTTTTCAAACAAAAAAAAAGTTATAACGTATTTGAATGAAGTAAGACATTATTTTGTAATAATAAAAATAATAAAACTAATAAAAGAAGGTAAAATGTGACTTTTAAAGTGACATTAAAGTGCATTTTCACTCACATTTTCCATTAAACTTCAGTTTAAATTTTTATCACAACAATTTTTAGCTTCATTTCAGACTCCAATTCAAATTCAAATGCTAAAAAAAAATATTATTTGTGATAAATGTCTCACACTCTGATTCCTCATTTAAAAGGAAGAATTATTTTTATTTCAGTAATTTTAACGTTTTTTTCCTTTCCTTATCACATTTCCAATAAACGTTAAAATTGTCTAAAATATTCATTGAATTCTGTTTACGATTCAAAAGGTGTTTAATTTGATGGATTTATCTCTGAACGGTTAAAAAAAAATAACATAAAAAAGATGATTGGTCTTAATTTGATTATTATCTTGAAATGTAAAAATGTAGAAATTTAAATGAATAAAAAAAGAAATGTGAGAGTTAGCTTAAAACTTTTCTGATCATGATAAGAAAAAATAACGTACATTTTGTGAAAAGTAGAATTCTGGTCAAATTTGATTTAATTTTAAAATATTTAGCAATAACCAGGCGTTTCCATTATGAAACTGGAAATTATAGAAAATAACCAGGCGTTTCCATCAAAAAAATCTGAACTTTAGTAAAAAAACCAGGCGTGTCCATGACAAAATTGAAAATTTTGTTAAATAACCAGGCGTTTCCGTTATAAAAAATTTAAGTTTTAGTAATATACCAGGCGTTTCCATCATTAAAATCTAAATTTTAGTAAATAACCTGGCGTTTCCACTATAAAATTTAAGTTTTAGGAAATAACCAAGCGTTTCCATTATTAAAATTTAAGTTTTAGGAAATAGCCAGGCGTTTCCATTATAAAAAATTAAAATTTAAGTAAATAACCAGGCGTCTCCAATCATTTTTAATGAGTAAAATTATCCTATGCAACATCTTCATTGTAATTATGTTCACTTGACTTGGTATAATAAAATTTGCTGCAATTAACAACACTTTTTGCATTTTATCTTTGATTTCATAATGAAAAAGGGTAATTAAGTGAAAAAACTTGATTATAATGTAGACGACAATGCTAATGAAAGTTGATTATTTAATTTTTTTCATACATTTGTCTTGAATCTAATCTTATGAAATCTTTATCATAATTAGAAGTGGCAGTTAATTAAAGTCATTTATTTTTATTTTTGGAAAAAAAGTTACATTAGAGCAAGTTTTTTTGATGTCATAATGAAATTTGATCATTTTTTTTTGTTTCCAATTATTATTGCTCTCATAATAATATTATGATCATCTTATGAAAAAAAAATACAATTCATTGACAAAAAATTACATAAAAAAGAGGTCATAGACGGTCGTTTCTTTTCAAACTCAAAGAAAAAAAATAATAAGATAAGTCCTACCATTACACATTTGTTTCATATATCAAAGAGACTCTTTTTTTATCTCTTTTTAACCGTAACAAGACAACGAAATCCCATTTAATTAGATGTCGAATGTCATGTTGATTCTTTTTCTTCAACTTATTTTTTTTTTGAGACAAATTTTTTCACCATCAAAATGTCATCAACCACAGAAAAATTTGCGTTTGTCATAAATCTTTCTTCAAGTTTATTCATATAAATATTGTGAAAAGAAAACGATCAGAATAAATATCAAAATTGAAGGTAAACACAATAAAAAAAATTGTTTGACCTGCGGCAATTACATGGACAGTTTTTATTGTCTTAAATGATGTTGTTTGCCAGAGACATAAATAAGTAAATTAAGCAGTAAAAAAAGAAAATAAAATGTTATTTCATTTTATTTCTTCATATTATATCACAATTCAAAAAACCAAAAAGCAAATAAAAAAAATTCATTGCTTGAAACAAAGCAAAAAAAAAGATATTAAAGTGAAAATGATATTTATTATTCAAAACAATAATAAAATGACAAAATTGCATATAAAAGAACAAGGAAGAGAGGGAAAAAAAGGAAATAAAATACTTTAAATGGCTCCCCTTGGAGATAACAATGTCTCTTCATCACCTTGTCTGTTACTCCTCTGACACAGAAATGTTTCGTTTAATGGCTTTTGCATACGATTTTTTTTACTTGTTTGTTTGTTTGTGAGTGTATATGAAAATTATTTGTAATTTAAATGTTTTGTATTTGTGAAAAAATACAAAATAAATAGGTGGAAAAAGATGTCAAGTGTTAATTAAGAGGAAGACAGAACTTTTTGTTTTATTTATATTTTTTTTTACATTGAAATCTACTTCACAGGACATTTAAAACGATAAAAATTTCAAAGGAAAACTAAATTTTTGATCTGATTATAAAAAACCTGGATTTTTCTGAAAATTTTGGCTCTGAAATATCAAAGCAGTGATATTTTAAGCGAATTTCATGTCCATTTAAGTTTTGTAGCTTTGTTGTTATTTTTTCCTTCTTTTTTATTTACAAAACGAACATCAACTGTAATTTAAGACCAGAATTGCTCAAGAGATAATTAAAATAATAATAAAGTTGTCATGGTGACTACAATTTCAATTAGCATTACATTAAAAAAAATATATTTATGTGAAAAAATTGTCTATGGAAGTTTTCAGAATATTTTTTTTTACTTTGCTCTTCCTCTTAGCTAACATAAAACGACTATTAATTTGCATCTAATCAGCCATGTGTGTTGCTTTATCACGTTTCCGTTTTTTTCTGTTTTGTATATTCTTCTTTAATTATTTTTTTTTCCTTTATTCATGCTGTTTTTTCATTAAAATTTTTTGTAAAAGTAAAAAAAAAATATGGCTTTTGATGTTTTTTGTTTTATCTCTGTATAGGCTGAGCACGCACATCCTCCTCCTCCTCTTCCTAAAGCTAGCACTACTACCACTTCTAGCACTACCATTTCAAAATACACGCACGAAGAACATCATCATAAAGTCGATGGTTTGACGTTTCATCAACCTCATAACGCACCAAAAAGTAACGATTTAAATCCAGTTTTAACAACTGAATTGCCACATCCAAAACCCAATTTGACACAATTATCACCAAGTGTCACATATTCTTCGGTCCCATTTTCTAAATCCGAGTCTGGTACACAATTAAAGGGCTGGAAACCCGTTAAATCTCCAGTACAGACTTTACAACGTACACCATCAGGCACATATACAACATCAGTTGAAAATAAAACGGTACCACCACCATTTGAATTGCCTACTGTTGTAGAAAATTCAAACGGTTTTATTGAAAGTAATAAAGCAGTTACTGGATTGCATCAGGTACACACGCTCACAAGTATTTTGAGTTTTTGTTTTTGAATTTTTTTCTTTTTTTTTTGTGAAATTGGCCACATCCAAAATCAGTTTAAATGAGCGTTTAAGTTGAATCGTACGATTTTTTTAAGAAAATTGGGTTTGGATGTGATCAAAATGGCTTGTTACGTTACGGAAATGGACGACAACTTGACTCTGACTTTCATGTAATGATTCGCTAATTTTCTTTAATTTATTCAATTTCAAGGTCAATGTTAACATGCTTTGGAATGCATCGCTTTGATTTCATTTTCATGGAAACATTTTAGAGACATACTTTTTTGAAACAATTTTAATTTATTTTTTTAGGCACCCTTGTATCAACCACAAGCTACTCAAGCATTTCGTCCGGTTCCAGCACCCGCACAGGCAGGTTATCAACCATTTCAACAAAAACCAGCCAGTCCTGTCCGTCCAAGGGTTGTGAGTCAATCACCAACCAATCAATATCCTGGTTTAATTACACAATTGCGTAAAGAAGCACCAATTACACAACAGCCATCACCTGTTTTTCAATCTCAACCGGCAGCTGCTACATTAAGAGGTGAGAAAATTGAATCAATTGAGTATTTGCAAGTGTTACATGATACATTTCACGTGTCTTTGTGTGGGATGTTTAATATCGTTATATTTCGTAACCTTTTTGATGCTCTTTAAGTTGAAAATGTCCCTTAATATCCATAAATTTTGTACTCCACGAATCATGATCAGATGAAAAAGTACTTAAAAAAAATATCATGATGCAATTTTTCTTATTCTTAGAAAAAAATGAATACCCTCAAACCATAAAACGACTCAAATTGAATACAAATAAAGAAAAAGTCATTCAAGTACCCGATGAAATGTGTCCAAATCATTCCTTGTCTCATATCATTACCATTATCATCCTTAAAAAAAATAGCAGAAAAAAAAAAACAAATAAAACAAAATCAAAATCCGATAACGATAACGATAACGATTTTTATTTTCATAGAAACGAAATAGAACAAGAAAAATCCTCATAGATTACCTCCTGTAAAACCCTTGTTACATTAGTTTTTTGCTTTGTTAAACATCAATGTGTCAGTTTTCTACATTCTTTAACATAAGACATAATTTTATCAAAAAAAAAATGAATCGGGTTTTCCTCTCAATGCATGCTCATGTTAAAGAGAGTGTTCATAGACAAAAAAAATCAATCAAATATATTTTGTTCTATTGAAGCAAGGAAAATTATTGTTGCGTAAATTAGAGTTAAATCGATCTCAATTTGTATCGTTTTAGTTTGAATTTTGTTCAAAGAAAATATTTTTTTTTGTATCCTTGTCAAATAATATGTGAGAGAGAAAAAATTTGGGTGTTTTCCTATCGTTGTTGTTGTTGTAAATGTGATTGATAAATATTTGTGTTATGTGACTCAGATTATGAGGAATTATTAAAGTGGATTATGAAAAATTATACCAGTAACCATGAAATTTATGATGATTGATCGGGGTTTTAAGATGAATGACAAATTGAAGACTGTTAACGAAAAAATTTCATAGTATTTTCATATCAAAATACGTTTAATTTGAATTTGAGTCGATAAAATAATTAAATTTTTACTGTCACTTTAACAAACATTTTTCTTAATTCATACTCAACTTAAAAAAAAGGGGGATCATCAAGGTTTTCAATGAAATAATTGATTAATTTTTTATTTTTTCTTTTAATCGTCCTTCGTCAGGTTGGTTTGCTTTTTTTGCTTTCAATGAGTCACGATTATAAATCATATTTTAAAAAAGAAGAGGACTAAATGTCATTCTCAGAATCATTTTCCTTCTCTTGAATTTTAACCCATTTGTAAATAACATAAAAAATTAACAAAAAAAAATTAAGTGTGAGTTCATTGAATTCAATTCAATTCACAATTTTTAATATGAAATACCCAATATTTTCATTAGAATTCCTTTTCAGTGCTTGTTAACGCTTCTCAAACAATTGTAATTCCATTTCATAAGAGGTTTACATGAAGAGTTATATGAAAAGGGAACAAAAATTGATTCATTTATAATTTTAGGTTCTTATATTGGATTACAAGTCCTTAAATAAATGACAAAACGATTGTGAAATACAATAATTTTTTTTTCGCTCTTATCTCGTCAGATTGATTGTGTGTGTTTTTTTGTGCTTAGGGCATCTTTAGAAGAAAAATAAAAATAATAATATGAAACAGGATAAGAATAACTTTGCGAGATAATGATGATTGATTGATTGATATTTATTTGTTTATTTGCTATAAATTTGTGTCCTTAATAATAATAATAAAAAAAAATACTGTAAATATTAAATTTCAATGTCCCTTTTTTCATGGAAATTTCACAAATTTCACTTAAATTTTACTATTTTCCTTACATTTAAAAGGAGGAAGCAACATGCGTGGAGATCAGAAATGGCCACCAGTGGAAACCAAACAACAAATCGAATTGGAAAATGAGGCAAGGCGTAAATTGGCTCAAGGTCCAGCGTTTCGTCCAAAACGTGCGCAAAAGGTAACACAATTTCATTTTCATTTCAATTAAAGATTGTATCGAAATTTCAATCAATTGCAATTTAATTGCTTCATTTGAATTTTACAACAAAAAATAAAATAAAAATCAATTGAACATGCAATTAAAGAAGAATTTTCTAATATTTATTAGCGATTTTTTTTTTCATTTCCATTTCAAAATACAAAGAAAATGGAAATAAATTTCATGCCAAACATGAAAAGAGCATAACTTTTGCATAAAATTGCCTATTAAGTACTCCTCTTCAATTACACACACTTTTTTATTTGTATTTTTATTTTCAACTTTAAATAAAACACGTACTTGACGTTTTCTATTAAAAAAAAAAAGTGTAAAAAAATGATTATATTTTGTTGTTAGAGTTTCTGTAATAGGATTTGAGCAGTTATAGGAAAAAAGTAGCAAAAATTAACAAGTCAACATTTTTATTGCAAGACTAGAGTGGGATGAAAATTTCATGAACATATTCATTGCGTTACAGGAAAAATCCTTATTTGATCGTATCTAAAGCCCTTCAACTTTAAATTCAAATACATAAAATTACTTTATCATGAGATGAGAGAGAGAGAGAGAGAGCACAAATTAAATTATGTAAATGTTAAATATTTGTTGTAATCGTTTTTATTCATGAACTAAATGAAGCAAAGCAACAAAATTTACATTTTAACATTTTTATTAGACATTTATACAGAAAGAAAATGTCATGAAAGTAATTCAATTTAAATGTTAAAAGTGAAATTGTCAGTTTTTTAATCATGTAAAAAAATGTAGATAATGATTATGATGATTTTTAAATGAAAATTTACTCATTGGTATGGTTTTTTAAATTTAAAAGAGGAGGCGCCAGGTTTTTTATCCCTTTTCACAAATTTACAAGTGGAAACGCCTGGTTACAATCATTTTTAATATTAAAAATAACTTTTTGCTAAGTTATTTACAAGAGGAGACGCCTGGTTATGTGATTTTATCACTTCCATAATGGAAACGCCTGGTTATTTACATTTTTTGCTAATTTCAATAAATTTTTATTAATAATCATTTTATTTACTTTATTTTCAGGACTATACCCAATTTTTCGCCAAGAATGCCTTGAACAACACCTATCCTGGCTACAGAGTCCCACCAGGTACACAACACGTCGGAACATCAGAATAAACATCAAATTAACGCAAAAAATTTCAACAATTTCAATCAAAATGATCTAATTATAGATATTTACTCATATGCTTCAAATTATATATAATTTTAATCATAAATAATCATTTGTTGTTGTAAAATTTGTCTTCATGTAATCAAATATTTTTACCAAGAAAATCAAAAGTTCTGTATCTTTTATCCTTAAAATATGACTATTTATAATTATATTTACTTTTATTTTTGTTTTTTCTGAAATTTGAAGTTAAAAATTAAAACGCTTGCTTAACTTTTTGAAGAAATTAAAAGCAAATTAAAATAAAATCATATCATTTGTGGCTGTTTATTATGAACAATGTGAAAAAAACGAATCAAAAAATGACGAAAAAAATTATTAAATCTTGCAACAAAAAAAAAAGAAAAAAGATGGAATATAAATTAATAAGAAACGAATATTTTGTATTTTTGTACTCATGATTGAATTTTAGCAGGATCCAAAACGAAAAAATTAAATGTATAGAATAGGTCTTGAATGTTCAATATTTTTTTTGTTTAATCCAAATGACACTGAATCATGTAAATTTAACTTAAAAAATTAAATATTACAAAGAAAAACTGATTAAATTTCAATGAGGATGCTGAAAATGTGTTATGAGATTTTAAATGAGAAAATATTGAACAATCAAAAAAGTTTGAATTTATAAAGAAAAAATGTTAGTTAACAGTAACTCAAGCTCAAAATCCTGTTAAAAATCATTTTTTTTTTACATTAAATATTGAACTTTATTATAATTATAAGGAATGACTAACACTCAAAAAAATATTTATCTATTTATTTTTTCTGTTTTATTTTAATAATTATTTCATTTTATTTAACAAACACTGAAAATTAAATGAAAACTAAGAAAAAAATACATATCAATTTTTAATATAAAAGATATAAAATTAAAACGAGAGAGAGAGAGAGAAAATGAGAGAGATTTAAGTGAAAAAACTTTCATGACACGTGAATATAAAATTTCCCAGATACGCAATCAATCAACAATTTAACATCAAAAAAACGTGTTACGAATGTTTTCTGTTACCTTATTTATTTATTTATAAAATGTATATTTTTATTTATTCTTATTATTAATTATATAAACATTGTTATGCAAATATAAAAAAAAAAACTCTTAAAACATGTGTAATAAAAAAAAAGAGATTTTTGTTTAGCTTATGATTGTATTTTATGTTATCTTATTTTTATTTTCAAAATATTTAATAATAAAAACATCAAGAATTTTATGTGAATTTCAAGCAATAATTACTAATATATTACATTGATATTATAATGGAAATAAAAATGGAAACTGCTAAGAGTGGAAAATTTTGTTTAATTTGTATTACAATCCTTTATTTCTTTATCTCTGAAGATTTCTGAGCTTTAAATAGCTGCTCAATAAAAGACGATGATACAAAAATGAATCTCATGAAATATCATAGTGGAGACGCCTGGTTATTCGTAATTTTTTGGTATTTGATAGAGAAAATTTTACAGAATAGAATTTTTTATGGTGGAAACGCCTGGTCCTTTGAAATATCATAGTGGAGACGCCTGATTATTCGTAATTTTTTTGGTATGTGATAGAGAAAATCTTATAGAATAGAATTTTTTATGGTGGAAACGCCTGGTCCTTTGAAATATCATAGTGGAGACGCCTGGCTATTCGTAATTTTTTGATATTTGATAGAGAAAATTTTATAGAATAGAATTTTTTATGGTGAAAACGCCTGGTCATTTGAAATATAGTGAAGACGCCTGGTTATTCGTAATTTCATGCTTTTGTACAGTGAAAACACCTGCTAGTTCAAATTTTCTTCTTTATAATGGAAACGGCTGGTTACTTACAACAATAAACCTATATTGAACATTTCAAAACCAAAACAAATCATGAATCAATGACTTATTGTTTTTTGTTAAATTTCACTTTTCTATGCTTGTTTACAAAAATGTTCTATTCTTTTAACTGTTTAAATTACATTCTATTCACATACTTACCTACATATTTGAAATGTAAACAGAGAGATTATTTAATAACAAAAATCGTTAAGAATACAAACAAAAGAAGATGAAAAGACTTGAAATCGAGAAAAAAAATCTTGATTAATTTTCTCTGGAATCTCCAAAATCAATTTAGTCAAATTTCAAACATCGATTGAATTGGATCCCAAATTAAATACATTTAAAACAAAATTATTGCAATTAACATGTTTTTGTTACATATTCATGGAATGTTAATTAATTGGTTAATTATCAAAAATTTATGGATTATATCAATTGAATGTACGTCTAACATGGAAATTTCATTAAATTCAAGTGAATCATTAACATTTTTTCATAATAATCATAGTATTACATTCAATTCAACTGAATATCAAAATAAAAGTACTTATGAAAATGAATTTTATTATTATTTTGATGAAATTGATTTTGAGCTGCCATTAAAACAAAATCAAACAATGAAATTTCTAAGAAAATGTTGTGAAAACAATGAAATTTATAACACAATTGAAAAGGTGTGTCATGTCAATGAAAATATAAATGAAATGTTAAAAAAATTTCATTATAAATATGGAATGATTTCAATGAGATCAGAAAAAAGCGTTGATTTATGTGATTCTGATGAAATTATTGTTGAATTTGATTCAATTTCAATGGAAAATGTTACTTTTAATGATGATTTCATTGAAATTATGGAGTTTAAGACAGAAAACTTTTGTGTTGATTTGAGTGAATTATCCGTGAATTCGTCAAATTTATCTTTAATGGTACGTGGATGCTTTCCACAATCAATTTGTGATGCAATTCCTTGTACTCGCAAATGTTGTAAAGGTGGAGAAAAGCTAAAATATGAAAATGAATCATCAAGTTGTGTTCCTTTTAATGGACATGTCTCTCCAACATTTCATTACATTGAAAATTGGAATTTAGAAAATGAAATTGTTAGGCCACATGACTTAAGAGGTGAGGAATTTCAATTCAAGTCATTGAAAATTTAATTTCTTTGATTTTTTTTTTCAATTTTACAGTTTTCGGTGTAATTCAAGGACAGAAATGTGCAAAATTCCAATTAGATCCAGAAGAGTATCTGCTTAATCATGCAGATGGTCATCTTCATATCAATGGAACATCAATCATTTTTACGAATGATAAGTATTGTCTTGAAATAGTCGATTATGGTGGCATGCATGTACTTGAAATGTTTGTTTGTGTTGAGCCTGATCCTGAACCGATGGATCGCCTTCAGAATATAATTGGATTCATTTTATCTATCCTGGGATTTCTGTTAACTCTCCTCATTTACATATTTATACTCAAAGTACGGAACCTGCATAGCAAGATCATCATTTGTTATTGCATCACATTCTTAATTGCATATCTCGCACTCTTGAGAGCACAATTTGAAGTCGCATTTTCGAACTTTTGTAAACCTTTTGGTGAGTCAACTCATAAATTGATGTCGTTTAAAGTCAAAATTAATGTCATTTAAAATTTCAGCATATCTGATATATTTTAGTTTCATATCAGGCTTTGTCTGGCTACAGATAATGTGTTTTGATATATGGCTGAAGTTTTCGTAAGTAAATTTTCAATGATATTTTTATACTGAAAATAATAATTTCATTTTTCTTAAGGTCAACACGAAATCGTGAATCAACAAAATCAAAGCGATTTCATTTTTATGTGATGTATTCAATATTTTTACCTTCATTACTGTCATCCATGGTTGCTGTATTCCAACACACAGATATTTTACCTTTAAAGTTCAGACCTTATCTGGGAGAGGATTATTGCTGGTTTCAAGGTAACATGTCAATTTGCCGTTAAATTAGCTCATTTTTTTATTTCCTTTCAATTTTTATCACAGCAAAGGATAAATTACCATTAATGATATTTTTCCTGACACCCGTTGGCATAATGATATCCATCAACGTCACCTTATTTGTTCTAACAATGATACATTGTAGCAAAATTAAAATGGAAATTGCAAGAGTTCAACGCAGCAGCATCAAACGCAAGAAAAATAAGACATTTATTATGAATAAAGCGATGTATGTCAATTTAACCTTTATTTTTTTTTTTGTCATATGAATTTTCATAATTTTTATTGAAATTCCAGTTTTTCAATGAATGTTAAGCTTTTTACAGTAATGGGACTCTCCTGGATACTAGAAATAGTCTCAGCACTATTCCCAAACCCACATATTTACTGGATAACGGATTTTTTCAATTCAATGCTTGGCGTTTTCGTTTTTCTCATATTTGGATTCAAGAAACGTGTTTTAAATGAAGTGAAGAAGAAATTGGGTGAATTAAAGTTAATTTGAAAATAAATTTCCCTGAATAAATTTCTTTTTATTTGCAGGCTTAGACCGAAATGATACAATGCCAACACCAACGATGTCGACGACAGCATCAAATAAACATAGGATAGTGGTTGTGAAGAAGACAACTTAATAGCAATAATTTTAACGACCAATTCGACTCGCTTCTACAATCGGAAATTTTTGGTTTCTTCCCTGCAAGTGTGAACGACCCGCTTCTGAATATGACCAAATTCATAAAATGAAGCTTTTACTAAATCAGGAAGTTTTCTAAGGTACATGAGGAGACGCCTGGTTAATTTTCACCATAGTCCAAGTCATCGATCAGTAAATTTATTTTAATTTTTAATTATTTTCAATATTTTTCTCTTTAATTTAACAGTTTTTATTAGTTTGAATTTCTCATTTTCATTTCAATTTATAGCATTTTCTTATTTCTTAATTTACAATATTTATTCCTTAATACAACAGTCAATTTTTTTTTCAATATCATATTCCTTTATTTTTGTTTCAAAAAAATTAATTTAAATATCTCAGAAAATTACAATATTAGCGTTCTTTTGTCTAAAAAAACACAAATTTAGAAATTTTTAAATCAAATCAAATTATTTTCTTAATATACATCGTTCAATGAGACATTTCAATTTAACTGTCTATCAAAAAAATACATGAAATTTGATTAAATTTTAATTATTATTATAATTAATATTAACTTTTTTACTTATTTCATAAGAGATTGATAACAAAATAATGTCACACGTTATTCACGTTTTTCTTTCCTTTTTTTTTATAATATCACACATTTATCTCTGTATTATTATTTTTTACTTTTAATGTAAATTTTATTACTTTATTACATACAAATACGTTACTTATTTATCATCCAATGGTTGACTCAAAATAAAATTAAGATTAAAATACAGTGTAAATTAAAGTGACAACGCAAATTTCTAAACCTAATTTATGAAAACAACGTAATATATGCAAATGATCATCATACAAATTTAAAACAAAAAAAAATGTATTGGAGAAGTTATTTTTGGATTAGAATAAAAATAAATTGAATACATTACTTAAAATAAAATAATGAATAGACACAGTTAATCAGGTAATTGAGTGTAAAGTTCGAACTTTCTCCTTTCATTTTCCATTAAATCAATGTAAATTTATCTCAAACTTCACACTCAAACCATACAAGAAAAAAAATTGTAGTGAAAACATAATTTGACTTGGATAGACATGCACACGTTGTTTCAATTAGATTATTTTATTTTATTACTCACTATATTTGATTTGACATTGTTTTATCATTGTATCATCGTTTTGCTTATTATTTTTGTTATGACTTCGAAGTGATTTGTTCTGTTATGATTCAATTTAAATGAAAATAAAAAAGAAAAATATTTTACAATCAATTTGAAAAAAGTTTCTTTGTAAAAATGATTGCTTTTGAATTTCACATTTACACTTATTCATTTTTTTTTTCATATATGATAAATTTTCTTTTAATACACAACATAATAAGTTTATCGATTATTTTTTTTATGTATTCTATTATAATATTATTTTTTTTTGTTTGATGTGTGTCGGTCGGTTGATTCATTTTTATTATTACATGAATGTGTCCTTGAAACTTCATATTTTGTTTTAAATGTTATCTGTAAGAAAATTGTTTAAAAAAAATCAATGGTAGACCTAACAAATGGACATTTGACATGTCATCAAGTCATTGACGAACAACAGGAGCTTCTATTTCTAGAATGTTAATTTTAGGTGTTATGGAGCAACGGAAGCACATTAATTATCAGCCTTAGCTTTTTCATCTTTATCAACGTCCATTTTTTGACTTGAGTCTGTCGTCACTGGTTTTTCACTATTTTTTGAATCAGCATTTTCCTCGTCAAGTTCCGCCAGTTCATCTTCTAACAACTTTCGGGCTAGTTTGACTGCTTGAAATTCGTTATAGTGCATTTTCCTTCGTTTCTCAAATTCCACCCTCTTGGCACGCTGTTCTTCGGTCTCTGGTTCTTCTTCTTCAGATGATGAACTTTCGGCAGCAGCAACTTTCAATCTGGAAAATATTAAATTGCAATACATGTAAAAAGGAATTTCAAATTAAATTTACTTCTCTGCTAGTAATTCTGCATCTAATTGATCAACATCACTGTTCTCTACATAATTATACGGTGTTTTTGGTTCCTCGACTTTCATATGACCATAATCTTTATCCGGTGGATGATATGTCTGTAGTACATTTAACTCATCAAATTTTGCACTTTTTCGATTTCTGTAAAGAAATTTTTTATGAAATGATTCATTTCATTGAATGTGAGGAAAACATTTCCCGTAAAGACTCACCCAGCACCTTGGCGATCAAAGCTACTTGACTGTTTGAGAATTCCTTTGCGCTTTTTGGCATTTGGTGAACTTGATGATGTAGAATTTGAAGCACTTATCTCAGACATGTTAATTCACTCGTTCAAATTTGATTATTTTTATAGTTATTATTAAATTAGTGGTATTAAAAATAATTTTTATTTTTTTTTCGCTTGTTCTTTAAAAAAAATTCCTATACTGTTTGATTTATGTGACAATATTGCATCACTTTTTCCACTTTTATTTCGTTTCAATGCCTATGAATTATTTATAATGAATATAATTAATTTTTAATATAAATAGGTAAGAAAAAAAGGACAGAATTCGATTTAGGAGTCGTTTTTCCTTTTTTTTACAACTTATTTCTTCTTACAAGAATTTTTTTGAAGGAAAATAAAGAAACGTCAAAATCACAACACGCAACATCAAACATGAAACTACGCGTTACCTGAAAGTGCGTAGTTGGATTATTTTGAATGCTACAACCAAGAAATTTTTGCAATTTCAGCTCTTTGAAGCATTTTTAAAGCCAAATTGAGACCAGTGGACGATCAAAATGCAATTCTAGGATTCTCGAAAGAAAAAGTGAAATATAACGGATTTTCAATGAAATTAATTTTAAATTAAATGTCAAAAACTATCGTTTAAATGTCATGTGCTATGTTTACGTAAATATGCATTGAAAATTTGTTAAAATTCAATGAAAAAAAATCATCATTTTTAAATTAAATTCACATTGATTTACATTAAAAATGCCAACAGCAGCCACTCCTGAAGCACCTTTTACTCCAGAACTGCCTGAAACGTGGTCGGTAAGTAAAATACAGTTAAATTAAATTAAAATTCCAACATCATCTTATTTCTTAGATCCGTCCATGTGAGGTATATTACGATGAATATAAGGACTGCAAGAGCATCAAAGGACGATTCCAACAATATTTTGTGAATGGTGAATCAGATGATTGCACACCATGGAAACGAGACTACGACAATTGTGTTAAATTTGAAGATTCACGAGATTTGAAAGCAGCTCGAACTTTAATTGAAAGTGAGAAAAAACGAAGGTACGAAAGATTCAAAGGACACTATGGGAATGATGTGTGGCAGAAGAGAAAACAACCACCAGAAAACTGGAATTCAAAATTGCCTGAAGCCATTTCCAAAGAATATGAAACGTCGTATTTAGCACAAAAGGCAAGAGAATTGAGAGGCGAAATACCTGAAATGCCTGATGTAGCACAAAATAATTATTGTGTAATCATGTAGCAATAAGTGAAATAAGAATAAAATTTAGTGAATATTAATTGAAAACCTTTAATTTATTTTATTTTTAGAATACCAAATAATTTTATCGCGATTAAGGGACATAAGGTGTAATTAAGTTTTCGGAAAATGCTTTAACGGACTCTGGTCCTCTAACTTCCTTTTCAAGAAGTGGTAATTTTGTTACATGGAAATCTTCATACAAGTCCGCAATTTGATCCAAATATTTGCCTTGAACTTTGTAACGAGCTGAACACATGGAACACGGTTCTTGTCCCGTTTTCATAAATAGCAATTGATTTACGATTATATTGTGTGAATCAATTCCACATTTTGTTAATTCTTGAATTAATCGCTCAGTTTCATATAAGGACAAAAATTCTGCAATACAAACACACACAAATGTAGTTTGATCTGGATTTCGAAATTGCTCATTTACTTGACGGATAATTGTAAGAATTTCTTCAAGTTTTCCTGTTAATGTGTCAGCATTGAAATCGGATCCCATTCCAAAAAGGGATCCCATTTGTGTGATAAATGGTGCCAATTTCATCTTCAAACGCAACAACTTGCCCAAACCTTTTTCCACAACTTGTGGGAATGAGAGAAGACGAAGTGTGTGACCTGTGGGTGCAGTATCAAACACAACCACAGAAAAATTCATACTTTTAACGAGTTTCATCACTTCAGCATAACTCACAGCTTCGTCAATACCGGGAAGGGCTTGGACAATCTCTTGGGTTACACTTTTACTCAATTTGAAGGCAGAACTTTCACCCTCAAAATACTCGTCGGGAAGCTCGTTAACACCAACATTTGGATCAATTTCCATTGCAAATAAATTCTCAAAGCCATTTACCTTAGTGGGCACTTTTGTAAACTGAAATACAAAAAATGTTAGTTTTCAACTCAATTCTAAGTTTCATGTCTCACCTTCTGATCAAATGCATCAGATATATTGTGGGCTGGATCTGTACTTATAATCAAGACACTTTCACGAACTTTTGCCAATTGGACAGCTAAACTACAGCTACAAGTCGTTTTGCCAACACCACCTGTAAATTTGAAGATTTTTTAGGTAAACATTGAAAAATATAATGGAAACATGAAATTTAACCTTTGCCACCAACAAAAATCCATTTTAAACTTGTCTGTTCAATAACATTTTTAAGACACGGCTCTAGAGGTTCGAAGTCTTCTTCCATAATTGAGTATATTGAATTTTATAAATTTATTGAAATAAATTGTCTTTTAAATTATTATTTTCTAGAATTTTCTTAAAAATCAAGTGTGAATCTTTAAATAGATGACGATATTGTTTTTGTGAATCGCGAAATGTCATTTAATGAAGGTCAGTTTTATTATACGAAAATTTCTGTCGTCTTAAAGTCGTCCGCTCAATAATTTCAGTGGCTTTTAACACGTACATTAGCTTGAAAGTTCATTTTGTATAGATACACACAAGATTACATCAAAAATATTGTACATTAAAAAAATTGTATCGTAATTCAACATTTTTGCCTAATAATTTTTAAAAGTTGACTTTCACTTGTTTTGTATGTGTCAAAAAAAATTAATTTTTTGGAAGAAAAAATCGAAAATAAATTTTCTCTTGTAAAAAATTACATTAATTTAAGAAAAAATGGAATAATTGTTCAAATTTTAACATATTTAAGGAAAAACTATAAGATTTTAAAAATGCATTCAATACGTAAGCCAAGGATCGAACAAAAGGTAAATTTATAAAAAATTGTTTTCGATGTTATTTATTCAATTCATTAAAACAATCACAGGACTTAAAATGTTTGAAATGTCACGAATTTTATGGAAACGCACAATGGGATATGCTCTGTTCAAAGTGTGCTCGAGATCAGAAAAACTTCACTACAAGTAGTACCAGTAAAACAGTTGACCGAGATCTTTTACGAGAACAACAGAAAACCGTCGATAAATTTGGGACATATCCAAGGTCAGTTGGACGCCAAATAAGTGGTGAATTATCTGGGGCAAGTGGAGGTGGAGGAAAACGAAGAAATATTTTGGATTTCATTAAAAAGGCAAACAGTCCAACGTCACAACCAGCTTCATCGTCATCAAATAATAATCGTCAAATACGAGATCGGAAAGGATTTGTTGATGAAAATAAGTCGCCACGTCATCCTCCTGGCATTGTGTCTCAACACCAACAACCAAAACGACGTGTTTTGGAAAGACACGAAGTTGAATATTTGGAAGGATTGAGAGCACTCAAAATAGCTGAGAACGCTAAAAAGGAAATTAAATATTTTTTTCAAATGCTCGATGATATAATCAAGAAAAAGTACAGTACATATAACATTGATGAAATATCTGAAAACATCCAAAATGGGTATCAAAAGTTTTCCGAGTATTTGGATACGACACCAAACTTTGCAGATTTATCACCTGAACTAAAAGAACAAATTATTGATTTCTTTGAAAAAAGTATTATGACCAAATATTACAAGTACCTGTTCTCACCACATTTTACCAAGGACGAGGAGCGAGATGTTGCCGTTCAACGTCGTATTCGACAACTTGCATGGATAAGTTCCAAACATCTTGTGTGTAGTATTGATGAGGTAAATGCTGAAGTGAGAGATTTAGTGTATGGTGCAATAACAGAACTTGTCTCAATGGATTCCTTCCATACACCACAAGAAAAACTCGAACGAATTGTGCAATGTAGTCGAAATATCTTCAAATTATTGAAACATACAGTTGGAGGGCCTGCCAGTGCAGATGAATTTTTGCCAGCATTAATTTTTGTTGTATTGAAAGCAAATCCCGTTAGATTGCATAGTAACATTCAATATATCACACGATTCAGTAATGCATCGAGATTGGAGTCTGGAGAATCAGGATATTATTTTACTAATCTGGTATGAAATTTTATAATCCCATTTAATTTTTTAATTAATTGATTTTTTTTTCAATTTCAATTAGAACTGTGCAATAAACTTTATCGAAAATCTGGATCACAAATCCCTGTCAATGCCTGAACAGAAGTTTCGTGATTTGATGACAGGTAAAAAACAGTACAACACTGCATGGGAAAGCGCCTTACTGGCATGTGAAAGTCTACATTTGATGAAAGAAAATATGCAAAAAATGGCTGAATTAAAGCAAAAGAATGATGGATTACAGAATGCCATAGCAAATGTACAACAAGATATTCAGAATTTTAGTGCAGATACAGCAAATCGAGTTGCAAAGGTGCTTGAAAGTACTCCTTTGGTGATCCAACCAATCAAAACTCCTCCAAGGATAATTGATCAACTGAAGAAAAGACAAATGGAACCAAAGCCTGAAATGGGACCTGGTCATTTCCAGACAAATTTAGCTTGTATGGTCAATGATGTCACTTTAACACCACCTGACATCAAAAAACCAATTGTAGGATCATCTCAGGATGAAACTGATTCCGAATCAAAGGAAAAACAAAATGAACAATCAAAAGGTTTGGAGGCATTAGCAAACTCTCTATCACAAACTTTATCAGCTCCAATTCCTGACACTACTGACACAATAAGTCCTATTAAAAAATCATCATCACAATTGTTTGATGATGCCGAGACACCAGATGACAAAGCTCGACTCGATTTCATTCGTGGAATTAGGAATATCAATTATGACATTGATTTTTCAGATGGAAGTGCTGAAAATAGTACGATCGATGATCTAGGAATTGTTAATTTTGAGCAGCAACAAAAACCAAACACATTACTCGGCATCACAGATTCATCATCAATGGATATCCTGAGTACTCATTCACTGGATTTGGATCAAATTGGAGTCAAAACACTCATGGATGATTCTCCAGGTGCAATTGGACTTGAATCACCCATTAAACCGATTGTATCAATGCCATCATTGACAAATACGACAACCACAAAAACTTCATCTAGTCAAGTGCATGCTTCATCAATATCAAGTGGAATGGTTGATTATAAAAGTGGTTTCTCACTCTTAAACAACATTCCCACAATTTCATGTTCAACAGGAAATAAATGTGATGTCCTTAATAATAGTAATAATAATGAGAAAAAAGGATAAATTGTTAAATATTACAGAATTGATTTGGGTTGTAAAATATGAAATAAAATTCAAAATTTATCTTCCACTTTTTTTAACGGTTTTCAAGATTGGCATATTTCAAAATAAAATCAGTTGCATATCCTCAGTTCCATGTTAGCCCACTCTTGTGTGTCATCAGCTGATGACATTTTGTGAAACTGCATACGTGTGTGACAAAGTATTAATTTAATCAAATTCTTCACATTAAATTGGAAGATTTTTCTTTGTAAAAACCTAACTTTCCTCTAGTTTAACAAACTCACAATCAAAATGGAATCAGGTGTGCCAGCAAAAACGGATATTGATCAAATTTTCAATCGATTACGATCGATTCCAACAAACAAGGTTTGCTTTATCTTGAATTTTTTTCACATTTTGTTTATTTACTCAAATTTTAACATCCAAAATATTTTACCTCGAAATTTAGAGTTGCTTTGATTGTTCTGCAAAGAATCCAACATGGGCATCCATCACTTATGGCGTTTTCATTTGTATTGATTGTTCTGCAGTACATCGTGGATTAGGTACGTGTCTTTACAATAAATACTGGAGACAGTAAAACAAATAATCAGGTCATTATTTAAATGCTATATTAATTTTTTTTTACAAGGTGTCCATTTAACGTTTGTGCGTTCCACGAATCTCGATACGAATTGGACGTGGCTTCAAATTCGTCAAATGCAATGTGGTGGCAATGGAAATGCATCTGCATTTTTCAGACAACACAATTGCAATACAACAGATGCCCAACAAAAATATACATCGAGGGCTGCTCAACTTTATCGGGACAAATTGATGCATCAGGCACAACAAGCGATGAAATTGCATGGAACTAAAGTAAGATTTTTCTTGAAATTCATTGAAAATATGAAATAATTGTCTTTTTCATTGTAATTAGTTGTACATTGATTCACATCATCATGAACATGAGCAAAATAAAAAGATGGAGGAAGTTGATTTCTTTGCTGAGCACAGTAATGAGCAGAAAAATGATGACAATAACAGCTTTAATACCGAAAGCAATCATGTAAAGAATAACAATAGTCTAGAAAATTGTAAAGTAAGTTGTTTTCGTCCTTTACAAAATAAAATCGAAAAATTTAATCAAATATCCTTTAAACAGTTAACAGATAACACTGAATCTTCATCAGTATCCCGATCCAAACCCGTTGCCGAACCACCAACTGGTGCTCCAAGTGTAGACTTACTGAATTCCATTAACACAGAGCCCGTTAAATCAACGATTGGTGTTCGTAAAATTCAACCCAAGAAATCAGGACTCGGAGCAAAAAAAGGACTTGGTGCTACAAAGGTCAAAACGAATTTTGCCGATCTGGAACATCGTGCAAATATGGCAGATCAACACAAAACGATTGTCATTCCAGAAAAAGCACTATCAGCTGAAGAAGAGGTCGAGGCATTGGTTAGTGTGCGTCTTGCATACCAAGATCTTTCGTTGAAACAACAAAAAGAAGAGGAAAAAATGAAAGCCGTTGATCCAAACAAAGCACGTCAAATGGAAAGATTAGGCATGGGATTTAGTAATGCCCAACGAAATGCAGTCTCTCATTCTCTCATGACAGATATGCAAGTTATTAACCAAGAGGCAGGCAGTAAATTCAGTAGTAGCAGTACTAGTAAAAGTAATTATGATCGGGACACGAGTTGTGATTTCTTTGATGATTACAGTGCAACGACAATGTATAGTTCGAGTAAGGATCGTGAATACAGAGAAACACCAGCGATGATGGGCTTTGAAACAATTGAACCAATTCAAGAGACAGGAAATGTAAGGAGTATGTTTACACCAGTAGAAAAAAAAGTAACAACTGGTAAGTAAATTTCAGAATAAAATTGAAATGATTTTAATTTAAATGATGATTCACCAAAAAAGCGTTTGAGCAGGCTCTTTAAACGTTAAATTGTGTGAGTTGAGTCAAATTCGTTTGATTCCTCTCATAATTTAGCTTTTCATAATGAGATGCAATGACTTTTTAATACTTTGATCGCTGAAATATACCAAAATTACAGCTTTAAACGACTTAAAATTGAAAAATACTAAAAAATTCAAATTATTTTCCAGATGAGCCCTCATCACGGTCATATAGCAATTCAAACAGTGGCAATCGTGGCACTCCAAAAGGTTCTTATGAATTGGATGATGCTCAAAAGAAATTCGGATCAGCTAAAGGAATATCATCAGATCAATTTTTCGGAAATGATTCAAACACTTATGAAAATGGAAATAAATCAAATTTATCACGATTCCAAGGATCAAATAGTATTTCATCATCGGATTACTTTAGTGATGGAACATCCAATACGAGCAGTGGTCGAAGAGGTAAAAATTGAATCTTTTTATAATCTGTATTGAAAAAAAATGTTCATTCAAGGTCGCGTTGCACTAGAATATAATGGACCAGATCTAGATGACGTTAAGGAAAGCGTTAAACAAGGTGTTGCTAAAGTAGCTGGACGTTTATCTTCAGTTATGTCCTCAATACAGGACAAATATGGATATTAGTTAATTTTAATTTTCAAATTGTTTTATTTTCAAATTATGTTATTATAGCTTTAAATGATTTTTTATTTTATATCATTGCCTTAAGATGTATCTTTTAATTGAAATATGAATTTTACTTGAGATCTGCTGTAAAAAAATTAACGAAAATTGACTTCCCCAAAAGAATTTTCCTTGAAACTCAAGATGAAATTCATAGATTTGTATCAATTTAAGTCTAGCAAAAAGAATTAATGTCGTAAAATTAAACAATTTTTATCCAATTGCATATGAAATGAATTAATTTAAGAAAAATATAAGGGAATAAATTGTTAAAATAATCTTTATTATGAAAAATAATTAATGATGAGTAATAAAGAACAAAAAACGAGGAAATACTGTTTTATACTTTCAAGTTGTATGGAATGAAATGCAAACACGTGTCTTATAAATGTATTATGATTATAAAGAAATGAAAAAATTTATTCGAATTCAAGAAAAAATTAAGTACAAAAATATATGAAAAAAAAGGACTTAATATCCACCACCAGCATGACTGCCTGCTCCAGCATTACCTCCGAAGCCAAAATTGCCTCCGAAATCACCGCCAACACCGCCACCACTTCCAATTCCTGCGTTAGATTTTCCATGTGATTGACGACCTGAGCCAAAACTAGAACCACCATGATTGTGATGAGAGTCATGACCGAAAGATGAGCCAGAACCTGATCCATGACCAAAAGATGAGCCTCGACCAGAACCAGAACTTGATCCATGATGAGAATCATGACCAAGAGATGAACCTCTACCATAGTCTGAACCACGTTGACCTCCATATGAAGCTCCTTGATAACGACGTCTTCCACTTCCACCGAAACGAGATTCTACATCACCATCACCATCCTCTTCATCATCATTGTTTTGTGAATCTCCTTTACGATCATTTTTTTCTTCTTTTGCTTCTCGTTTTGCACGAACTTCAGATTCAACAGGTTCATCTGTAAGAGAATGAAGACCAGTTTCTCCAACTGAAACAGCATCAACCTTTCCTTCTTGGATTTGAGGCAATTGTTGTGTAGGATAATATTCTGATGCACTTCCAACTGTATCATCGTTCGATTTTGATTTTAATCCGTAATAATAATTTTGAGTACTTTGCTGCTGTTGTTGCTCTTGTTGTTGCTCATTCGATTGTCTTGACTCATTTGATTGATCATCGTTATTTGCTGCATTTGAGACAGCTGCACGTAAAGCATTGACTCCAGCATTTCCAGGATAATTGGAGTATGTGTTCCATTGAGCTTGATTCCAGTTACGGTTATATGGCCATTGAGTTCCCCATTGATTGCGATTCCAATTGTTGCCCCATTGATTAGTGTATGGCCATGTACGGTTATATTGTGTATTATATCTGTTGTAATATTGATTTGAACGATAAGGATCATAAGGATCTACAACACCAGCACGATTCCATGTATTCCATGCAGGTGCAACGGGGTTGTATGGATCGTATGGCTTAACAGCATTCCATGGATCACGTAAATGAGCAACTGATGATGGAGGAGGATATGGACCACGATAAGTGACTGGACATGTGCAGGAACAACCCTCTAAAAGAAGAAAAAAAAGTTAATATTTTTACAATTAACCAGGCGTTTCCATCAAAATAAGTTTAAATTTATTTTTAAAACACTAGGCGTCTCAATTACTTTATGTTCAAAATTTCAAATAAAAAATACCAGACGCCTCCATTAATAATTTTAAAAAAAACGTTCAAATTATGTTTAAATTTATAAAATACCAGGCGTTTTCCACTCGTATCCAGCTGCTTGTATTCCAGCAATTACACAGCTGACTAAAATCAAAACTGATTTCATTTTAATTGATTGTTTAAATAAAAACAAGTTTTAGGAGCGTTTATTGATTATCTGACCACACTCAAACTTAAACTGAGGATTCACCTGCAATTGCACTCAATTTAAATAGGATCACAATTCTGTGTTCATTTACATTGCTTCACATTTGCATAAAATAAAAATTATTCTTTAGATTAATTATAGCTGATGGAACATTTCAAACAAAAAAATAATAATATAAATTCGATATTTTGCTCCAAGCTATATTTTAACAAAAATTATGATAGACAGTTCATAAATTGTGTGTTTGAGTGTGATCATCTTCAAATTGTGATCGCGCGTATTCATTACAAGACAAACGACTATTTATTCTAATAGAAAATTATACAGATTAGCAATAACTAAACCCATTTAAACTGTCTATCAAATGTTCTAATCATCTAATTTACTATTACTTATAATTTAAAATAAAGGAAGATTATCACCTTTATGAACTGTTTCAAACAAAAAAAAAACGACTTGTTGTCATATGGCACTTAAAACTAATCGTTTTTATGAAACTAATTTTAAATAAATTTTAAATAATAATAATTCTGATAAAATTATTGACTCGGAAAGTAATATTTAATGACAAATTTATTGATATGTAAAAAATATAAACAAATAGTAAAAAAAATAACAGCACCAGGTGTGCGATAAACAGAGATGACGATCCCTTTTGAAGTTCAGAGTTATTTTTAGAAGATTGGCAAATTCCAAGATCAATATCAATCATATTTTCATAATGAGATTTTTATGTTAATTCTGTTTTTCTATGACATAATCATTAAAAGTTCATTTTTGATCTGAACTTTGAGATACAGACAGGAGGTTAATTAAAAGTCATCTTTTGGGATTGACATTACACAGATAAAGTTATAATAAAACTACTAGGATTTGAATTTTATTACCATTTTTTTATTAATTTAATATTTCTAGTACTTTCACAAAATTTGTTCATTCATTGTTCAATTTAAATCGTCACATAATTCATTTAAACAAAAAACTATACGGATATCCGCCTGCTTTGCTTCTAAAGATCGACAGTAGTAACGAGAAAAAGATACACACCATACCAAGACCAACAATTGCCATAATCTTTCCCTTGCGCTTATCTGACTGTTGTCCACATTCTGTGAGTAAAATCATTCCAACGACCACCAATGCATTCAAGAAGAACACAATATATGTTTCAAACACCAATTGGCCTTGTGATGATGAATGAATGTATGCAACACCACCATTTTGTGATTTTTGGATAAATGGAGGTCCTCGAATGTGATTCCACATTTGACCTGAGATCATTGCGAAACAAAAAACAACTGCAATCATTGCCCACATTTGTTTATTTTGCAGGAAATCCAAATTGTTGCGACGTAAGTACAAGAAACCACCGGCAAAACTGACGAGAAGTAATAGGGCAATTGTTCCAGAGTAATTTGGTGGTCTGAAAACACGAATTTGGATATCGGTACGTTCCTGTACCCATTTTGCAATGACATCGGCTGAAATTCCAACTCGTTGAATGTCCATTGTGTCAGAACCTGAAAAAATAAATTTTAATGGTAGTTCAAATGTAATTAAATTGTGATTTAAAAAATGTGCCACACCTTTTGGCTTTCCTTTGGCTGGAAAATGCATAAAAACTGGTGCTGTATTCAATCTGAGGGCTTGGAAGATATCAGAACCCTCATCAAAGTCAACCATAACGAAAAACAGCTTATTCGAGTAAGTCATGGAATACCGATATGAATTTGCAACAATTTGATACTCATCATGGGCATGTCTACATATCTGGCATTGACGAGCCGGTTGTAATGCAGTAAACATGACGATTACAGAATAATTTCGTGGTGCTGCTTTGACATAATCCTTGAATTTTTGTCCATTAAATCTGAGAATAGATTTTTTTGCATTCATATCCAACATTGCTTGAACTTTTTCGGATAGTGCCTGTAAATATTTTTTGAAAGTCCACGTAATTGTTACCTTTAATTTACATGATTTTACTTACACTTTTTGTTTTCTGACCTGATGCATAGAAAGAAATTGCAGCTACAAGCACAAAAATGAAGAATATCTTTGTGATTAACTTCATTTTTGTGGTTTTTATTTAAAATTCAAAGAAATAGAATGCAGAACCTGCCACGGATGAGAATCAGGAAAAAAATTGTTATCAAAACATTATTATTTTTATTATTGCTCATATAAGCGCATAGGACCCGTACAGAAATCGAATAGACGAATTGTGGGCTTTCAAAACATCGAGTAAAAATGTCAAAATGAAAGGTGTTGCTTTAAAAGTAGCTGTCAAAATAAAGCGCCTTTTTTATTGTCAATTTTAATTTGTAATGAATTTTTCTCTTGAAAAGTAATTTTTTGTTTAAATTTAATGAATAAAATTAACTTAAAATAATTGAAATAGTGTCGGATAATGAAAGGACTTAAGAAGGCCCCTACATCTTCTGAAAATCTGTGTACGCAGCCTGTAAATGGAGAAGAACCCGAAAAAGAAAGCCATGTCAACAATAATGTCCAGAAGGAAGTTACGAGTGATTTGATTGTGAAAAATATGGAAGAAGTTCTCAAAAGCATCAGCAAAAAACGTAAAAAAGAGAAACATAAAAGGAAACATCATAAGGATAAGGAAAAGTTGAATGGTGAGAGCCAAAAGACTGAGGAACTTGAAAAAGGTGAGAAATTCCTGAAGTTTTCATTGACCTACTTAAAATAAATTTTTAACTTGCAGAAGGAGATAAAATTCAAAATGAAATAACAATCCCTGATAGTAATAAGGAGAATGTTAAGAAACAACCATTAACAATGAATGCATTTCAATTGATGATGAACGCACGTAAGCAAAGTATTGGCAGCAATCTAAATGGAAGTTCACAAGAGCATGTTGATTCACCTGAATTGAAACAAAATAACAATGCGAAACGTAAAAGAAAGGAGATGCTCCAAGAATGGGCTGACAATAAAGGGGGAAAATTACGAAAAGAAAAAGAGGAAGCTGGAGAGCAATTCATTAAGAAAGAACTGCAAAAAAGAGCGACTCGATTAAAAAATCTCTTGACAAAGCCACACAAAAATCTAAGTATTGATGAGGATGATGAACCAATTCCACTAGAAGACAGTAGTGATGAAGATTTTGTGCCAGAAAAAAGAGTCACTCGCAGTGAAAATTCAAAAGAACCTAGAAAACGTGGTAAGAGACGTAAAATTAGTGTGACAGAAGATGTAAAGCAACTAGAAGACGCGAAAAAAGATAATTTCGTTGCCAAGTTATCATCTCCCATCAAAAAACGTGACAGTCTATTGGGATATTTTGTCAAAATGAATAAAAATGATGATTCCCAGACATCAATTGAGAGTGACGCATGCATGACACCAAAAACAGATCCACCAGAGTCTAAAACAAGGAAAGGAAGACCTAAAAAAAGTGAAAAACCCGAAAATCCTAAAGTTGAAGAAACAACACCAAAAAAGACTCGAACAAGTACAAGACTAGCAAAATCAAGTGAAAAATCAGAACAAGTAGAAACGCTTGCAGTTGAAATTGAAACTCCTGAAACAAATTCTAATCTGCGACCAAGACGGTCATGTACTATTGCCCCAAAATCATACAAATTCGAATCACCTCAGAGTGACAGTAAAAAGAAGAAAGAGAATGTTCATGAGCCATTAACTGTTATTGTGAGTGATGAAAATTCATCTGATGTAACACCACCAGCAACGAAATTGGCATCAATATTTCAGAAAAAAATCCCTAAACCAGCAGTCGATCCTGAAGTGCTAAAAGCTCGGTTAGATTTTCTACGATCAGGATTGCCAGAGAACATTCGGATCGAAAATGAACGACAAAAGGAAATGGAAGAATCGATAATCAATGAAACTCAGTTTTTTCCACTCATCAGTCATGTGACCCAATTAGAAGAAGCTCCTTTTAATGAATCTCCAGATTGGAGTGTGTCGAAAATTAAACTTCATCCTTTACCAGATGACTTTAGCATGAACAGAGTCACTCCAATTAATTTTGAAACATTTTCTGAATATAAAAATACAAAAACAGAAAAACCTGAGCCTTCATGGAGTCATGTCAAAGATCGAAAAGCAGCTGGTCGAAAATTAAAATTGAATTTCGAAGCATTTCCCACATACAAATGCTTCCATCAATTGCATGAAAAACAGAAAGAATCCCAAGAAAGTGCATATTCGGGTGAATTATTCACCGAAAAGTATAAACCAACAAAGAGTGATCAATTTCTAATCAATACATCACCAGTGACGAGCTTAAAAAGATTTTTATCCTCATGGAAGGACTCCAAAACGATAAATTACGATTCGAGCAATGATTTTGAAGATTCAAGCCAGAATTCTTCAATGTCAGCTTCAAGTGTTGGCTCAAATGTAATTCTTATTCATGGACCATGCGGCAGTGGGAAAACCTCGAGTGTGTTAGCGCTTGCAAATGAAATGCACTTTAATGTCCTTGAAATTAATGCAGGAGCAAAACGAACTGGCAAGAAAATGTTACAAGAACTACAAGAAGCAACACAAAGTCATCAATTGAGGAAAAATCATCACAAGCATGAAAAAGTTAGCCGAAAATTTCCAGTTAAACGTCAAAATTCATCGCAAGAAACAAATAAAAAGATTTCTTTGATATTAATCGAAGATGCTGACATCATATTTGAGCAAGATGATGGCTTTATCAGTGGCATCAATCAATTAGTTGCAATTTCAAAACGTCCTGTAATTTTAACAGCAATTAATCCCACAGTACCTCATTTGTCGTATTATCTCAATCAAAATTCAATTGAATTTCGACCACCGAGTCCAACTTCGGCATCAAAATATCTCACCATCTTATGCTTAGCCGAAAATTACGTTGTAAATGATCAAAATATTCGAAAGTTACTCGAGTCAAATAATGGTGATATGAGAAAAACCGTACTTCAATTGCAATTTTACTTTCAAACAGGTGGTGATTTGAAAGAAACCCGAAAGGAAACTGTCAAAGAAGTTCAAGACGATGAAATTATCGAAGTAATTCCAGTAACTGAAGAGGAAATAATGGAAATTGACGATGAAAATTCAAAATTTTCAACAACATCCGCCTCTGTCACAACAGAAGATCGAACAATTGGTGCGCCAATTGAACATGAGCATTGTAATTTCCTGAATTTTTTCACACAATCGAAAAAATCTCCAGTCAAATCATCAAATCTAGAAAATTTAACTGACATTTGCGACACAGCTGAACTCTTATCAAGCATCTACAGCTTACAAAAACCTCTTAACAGTCCATGTCCAGATCAGTTAAGTTCTGATCTCAATACAGAAATATCTGAATCATTAATTGACCAAGTTAAAAGCGCTTATTTTCCATTTAAGGAATCACCAGAAATTAAGAGGTAAATTCATTTTAAAATTAATTCAAAAAAATTTTAATTTAAATTTTTAATTTCTTTCCTTGAAATTATTTATAGTCAAAAACTTTGTGATAATCTCCCAAATAATCAACAGTTATCACGTGCCAGTCAATTTGATATTGAGCCAATTTTAAGGGAAATTTGTCGTACTGAAAAACAACGTCTAGCAAACGAAAGGAAAGGAAGTCGATTTTATCACTATTTACGGAATTTAAATTCGAGTAGCTTCTCCACAGATTATTTTGACCGATTTACAAATATTTTAACCGACAAGTAAACTTAAATTTTCAAAAAAATAGTTAAATATATGAATTTAGAATTGCAAAAAACATTAAACACTAAAATTTTTTATAACGGATTACGAAGTTTTAGTCTAGTAATCATGCAAAATCACCATTTCAGGTAAAATTGTAAAACAACATCAAAAAAAAAAAATGTAAGGCAAAAGAATATTAAGTAAGTTAAACCAGAAATGCACCAATTACAGCATTAAATTGAGCCTAAAAATTCAAAGTCGCACACATTTTACTATTAAATGTGAGTCAAAAGTATTGCAATATACTGATATTGCATTAAAATAATAAAATAAAAAAAAGTACCTTGAATTCTCTTAATTGAATGATGGTGATTTTATTATTATTATTACAGAGTTAATGTACGACGTGTGTTTCTTTCGTAAAATTCATGTCAAATATTTGTTAATCGGTAAACATACGTTGAAATCGTAGCCGGTCTTTTTTATGCATATTTTCATGTGTGAGTATGTAAAATTTTCTTTGATTATGTTAAACACGAATTGAAATTAAAATTGAAGATGTTCTTTTTTAATTGAAAATTGCAATCTTTTGCCATCAAGTTCTGTTCTAGGAAATTTTATCATAAAATTACAATCATCACTGTTAAGATTCATTCATCACATGCTTCAAGAGATACATTTTTGTGCATATGTGATTAAGTTACCAGTACATACGGAAATCTGCAAGTTGTGAATGGCTCGTACAAAATTATGGTTCATACATCAACATAATGAATTGATTAGGGTGGGACGATTTTGAACTCAAATCGCAATTCAGAGCAATTTTTAAATTTCAGACAAATTTGAATATCCGAAAGCTTGCGAACTTTTGTGATGGAAGCTGGCAGACTTTTGCACATCGTTTCTTCTACGATTTTGGACTTGAATTTTAAAAGTTTCACTCAAAGATGTCACTTCCATGTCTCGCTTGTCTGAAGATCCATTTAACAGTGATCACGTGAAAAAAAATGAATTGAGTATGAATCACTTGGAATTGTTAGAAACTGTCATCAATAATCGGGAAAAATCAGAAGAGGTTGATAAAATTTAACGAAAACTCGTTTTTTTTAATGTAATCACGTCCCTCTCTACTGCAACACTTCCATCATCACTTAGTTGTATTTGTGGTAAAAGAAACAGCATAAAAATTTTACTATGATCAAGTAACTACACTTAATACCGTATATACTGCAACCATAGAAGCCAGTAAGTTACATTTTTGTTGTATAGTGGCTTAATCTTTTTCAGTTTTACTAGAAGTCAGTTAACTTCGGTTGATCCTACGCGTGAGATGTTTTTTTTCTGCATCTCACCTTATTTTAGCAAAAATTTCGGGTATCTTCAACGGAATTAAAGATAATTTCAATTAAAATAAAATTAGGTAAAATTAGAATTGTGACAGAAAAAAAATTTCAAAGAAAAATAAATATTAAAAATGTGTGTACTAAAACAAAAAAAAAATTAACGTAAATCTATATTAAAATTAATGTGAAATACAAAAAAAAAATATTATGCAACACTTAAAATGAAAATAAAATACAGCTTCATAGTATAAAATTAAATTAAACAAATTAAAGAAGAAAAATAAAAAAAGCGGAGACACTCATTACTGCAAATAATTTGCATAGTTAATGTACGATGCATCTAATTTTTATTATCGTTTGTACATAAATAAAATAAAATAGATTGAAAAATAATACATTTAAATTTAAGTGAATTTTAAAACTAATTTGAAATAGATACTTAAAAGAAAAAAAGCGATAAAAATAAAAAAATACGATAAATAAATTAAATTAAAAGGTAATAAAGTGTTAAAATGATTTTTTGTCTTATTTAAATTTTCCAGTAATTTTTAAAAAATTCAATTTAAATTAAAAAAAAAAATAATAATAAAGTATCTTCTTCAGTAGCGTTGTTCGTATTTTTTTCATATAAATGCATTGAAATTGAACAGCATTAAAAAAAGTTAACAAACAAAATTTAATTAATTTAAAATTTTAATTTCTTTATTTTTTTTTGTTACTATTTTCTTCGTTTTGTATTTTAATGTTATTGTTATATTACATTAAAAATTTCTTTACATTTCACTGTCTATTGAGACGAGCAATTACAAGTACACAGTAATAAAACGTGCAAATTATTACTTCATCGCGAGTTAGTACATTATTAAATAAAAATGAAAGAAAAAATAAATAAATACGATTTTTTTTACATCATTTCTCTCGACTCATCTCATTCCATTATTTTAATTTTTTTTTGTATTTTAGTGGTTTTTTTTTCATTTTCATCATCGTACACGTGCTATTAAATTTTAAGTTTAAAGGTATTTTTTTTTTTAAATCAAAGCAAATAAAGAGCAGTAAATGGGTAAATTATGTGAAATTAGTGTGTTTCTATGTACATTTAAATGATATTCAAATAATTATGATGAAAAAATAATCATAACTCTCACTCTATTTGTTCGTTTGTTTAAAGTCATTTTGTTAAGTGTGTGTTTTATTTTATTTGAAGTGTAATAATGCCTTGTAATTATAACCATTAGTAGTTTATGGAAATTTATTCAAAAAAAGGCATCTCTGTTAAATTTTGATATGTCATGTAAAACTGCCTTATGATGATCAGATCAGATCAGATTCATTGAACGGTCTCTAGAGAAAATTACTAACGGCCCTAGCATTCCTTATGATTTTCCTTAAAATTGACGCTAAACTTAACTTTACGCTTGCAAGACGATGAGCTGCAGCCTTTCTGGCATTTACCAGATTGCCCGTATGGCCAATCTGCCTCAGACGGTCTCTGGATGAGAATCTTCACTGACAATAAAATAACGAATTCAAGCCAAGCAAAACCATGCAGAACAAGATTTATCACATCATAATCCAAGATAAAGAAAGAACTCATAACCCATAAATTTAAAATTGATTTACTTTTACTTTCAATATGAATTTATTCATTTTTTATTACCTCATACTTACATGCTTCACATTCAAAAGTAAACCAAAAAATGACCGCAACCATAAAAAAAATATAAATAACTAAGAAATTATGACATCATGACCAAAGAAAGTATTATGTTTTAATTTAAATACATGACACCATCATCATCACCTTTGAGATAAATAAATATTTGCAGTAAATTTTTAAAGATAGACGAATATTGAACGGTCATGATATGAAAAAAATCCAAACAAAGCCTCAGTTTTTTTATTTTTATATTTTTTAATTAAACAACTTAAAATTTAGTTGGAACAAAAAATTGTTTAAAATTCTCAATTCACATTTTAATCCAGTTAAGCAAGTTCTTTTCAATAAATTAGACAAATAACACCAAAAATGTGAACAAAAGAACGATGATCTGATCTCTTTGATTCTCTTTCAAATAAAATAACATTTAATATTAAAAAAAATAAGATAAGAAAACAAAAAAAAATGTTTTTGAACTTGTATCCGGAACAAAAACGGTCAAAAAAATATCGAATTTAATCTGATCCAGTTATTTTAATTTAAATATCCATTCACTGGTCATCACATTATAATTTTGAGATAAAAAGAATATCTTACATTAAATTAAGAAAAAAAAAAATAATAAAGAACGAATTGGGATTAAGTGACATATTTGGATGATTTTTTAAATTCTAGGAGAATATTTTACATTTAAACATATTTTATTTTATTTTGGATTTGATTTATTTTTTTCTGTATTTAAATTTGAATTCATTTATTCAAAAACATATTTCAAGGTCTCGGTCTGGGTCTGAGATGTTTGTACCTGTCTCGAATTGTTGTGCCAAAATATTTAAAATTATTGAAAGAAAAAAAAAATATTTGTATCAAATACAGCAATTATCATCATCCCTTTGTATCACATCACACATCACATCAAATTCATTCACGTGGAACAGTCATAATCTTAATTTTATTGCCGTTTAATTTTAATAAAAACTAGATTTAAATTCATTTCATTTTAATTTTTTGAGTATACAATTTAACGATTTTTTTGAGTATCATCACACTTCACAATTCATCATTATGTTAAGAAAATTAATGAGAAAATATGACACACATTTTAAGGTTTTTTTTTGTGCATCACCTTAGGGAGTTACTAATTAATCTTTGTTCTGTTGATAAACAAAAAAATACACAATAATAAATGTCGAGGTCAGTGATCTTGTGAACTTATGTTCATATTATTATTATTATTTTTATCTAAATTCATCAAGCTTACTGTATGTATTTTCATTTCAGTGCAAAAAATGTGTGAATTATGGTTAAATGAGAGATTTCCAATGATTGTGTGATGTAAAATAAATTGAAATTTAAAAAAATCCCATCGACTATACGAAATTGTTATAAAATCAGACACTGAAGAAGACAAAGATATCATCATCATCGTCAGTTCAACGTTTTTTCTGTTTTTGTGATGTGTGTTTTTAACAATAATATTGCATAATTTTCATCGTACAAATAAGGCATATGATTTATTGTTATTGTATTATACTTGCCTGGACATAATAATGATATAATAATAATAGTAATGGACATAAAAGTGCAAAAGGTGTTTTTAATTTCTTTAGGTGACTAGGTTACGAGAAATGGTATTTTTTTTACTGTAAGGACGGGAGCTGTCATTTCATTTGATGTGAAATTATCCATTTGACCATTCGATTCTTGGATATTCCTAGAAGACACATTGAAGTAAGACCGCGATGATGGTCGTTAGTGGCCTTTAAGAACTTTACCGTTCCTCTGAATTAAGGAACATGATAACTCATCATGAAGCTTATTCTGAACTTTGAACCACATTGTCTCATATCATAAAAATCCAAACTATTTAAAATTCTCAAGGGTTTCGTACCCACTTCAACCAACTTAATCTCCAAATAAATTAATTAAACATATTTTAAATATCACTTTAAATTACTAATCAACAACTTATTAAATTCAAATCAAATATAGACAAAAATCAGCAACTCCCATCTTTTCAATCAATAAATTCCACACCAACATTAAACCAATAAAAAAATTTAAAATAAAAACAGCTGACTTTATTAAATTTCAATATTTATCATGAATATTCATTAGAAACAAAAAAAAAATAAGCAAATTATACGGCAAGATAAATCAATCAAAAGTTAAATATGTATATGCAACTAATTGAGTGAGTTATTCAAAAAAAAAAATAATATTTTTTTTTTTATAATTGTATAGAATATTGTACAAATATGCGAATAAATTGATTTTATTTGGTGAATGAGGGGTGTGAAATGAATAATCACAATTCAAAATGCACTTTTTGACTTTTCAACAATCAATCCTTGGTGTATCATTTCAATATGCATTCGTATAATTTGGTGTTACATAACACAATTTTGTCTGGTAATGTTGTCGTTCATGTAAATGTTTTTTTTTTTATTATAAGTTTATTAAAAAAGTTAAATTTACATACAAAAATTAAATATTTGTTAAAATAAAATATTGAATAATAATGGCAGTAATATAATGGTACTTGATAATAGTAAATAAATCAGATAGGTCACATACACGTGGAAATTTTAATTTTGTTTGCATTCAAGTGATTACAAGTGTATTTAATTTTATTGAATTGAAATGAAATGTAATGAAATTTTATCTTCAATTTGAATATAGTTCAGTGAATATTTTTTTTTGAGAGTCATAATTTATGGAATATCATTATTTTTAATTTTATTGAGATATTAATATTTTTATTGTTATTAACTTTCACTCATGTCGATGTAATTTTTTGTATCTCTCTTTCATTATTGTTGATATGTGTGCCAAAATATGTAGTGTAAATTATTATAAATTATGATTGGTGATATTTTTTTCTTAATTTACTTATAGTTGGTATGAGATATGTCTTTTGTGACGAATTTATAAGTGTGTCATGAGGGAAAAGAGGTGGGTTGATGCAAAATGTTACGAGTTCAAAATTAAATTATGTTAAAAAGGGAATTTTACATTCTAGAAGGTAACAAAATCGTGTAATAAATTGTCGAAACATGCAATTTATGGTTTTTGGATGGTTTCGAGCGGGTGCTTTGAGTGAGTATCGCAAATTTTTCTAAACAGACCACTTAACACAAATTGACCAAGGGTGAGTCCCAGTGACACTTCTCAAATTTAATCCAGATGGTCCAGTTCCAAATCTCACTTCATTTCTTAGTAATAATCTCAAGCTGGCTCCTTTTTTATCTGATTGATCTTAATATACCTGTAGACTTCTTAATTCTGGTTTTAGAACCACCCTCCAATGTTTGCTACTTTTTCATTCAGCACCTGTCTATTGAAGATGATGTTCAGCTAGAAAATTCGTATATTGTCTGCATTTCCTTTCAGAAAATTTTACAGTATTAAGTTTGCAGTACTTGACACACTGTTGAAAGTTGACAGAAGGCATTGGAGGCACTCTTAGTTGATATAACTTGTTCAGCACATTCCACTCTCACTTGATCCAACAAAAAAATCCCATAAGACACATAAAATGCGAAATGAAATGAAATGGAAAATATATGCAAAAACTTATCCATATCTCGATGAATAAAAACCTGAAATTAAAACAATAACAATCTTGAAAGTTTTCAATTTATTTATTTTACTTACGTTAATCTAACTTGACTGGACGTGAAAATGACCAGTCTTTATTTGCATAATCAACCAAAATTGAATGCACTTTTCAAATAAAAAAAAAATACAATCAAGATAGTTAAAAAAATTTTCATTTCAATTATAATTTGAATATTTCCAGTATAACTTCATAAATGCACTATGGACATTTGAATCAGATATTTATTTAAATTTTTATCAGTTTATTTTTCAAATTAAATATCAGTTTCTAGTTCTCTTAATCGAAATCATGTACAGTTTTGTACAATTGTGAGAAGCATAATTAAATGAAATTACATGTAACAGTGTTTAACATATGACAGGATTTGAAAAAAAAACGAAATATAAGGTGAATAGAACCATTTAACTGTGTTATTAGATGTCTAAAAAGTTGTAACTTGTACAAATGCTTGAATTGCTTACGTATTTATTGATAAAAATAATAATCATAAAAGAAGAAAACTCGTTTCATTATAATGCAATTTTTCCTACTTGATTTTTTTGGCCTACAATTTAAACTCGTTTCATATTATAAATATGTTTCTATCCGCTTTGCTGTTAATGTTTATATGATTATTATTTTATTTTTATTGCCTATGCTATGCTTTGCCATTTAATATGATTATGTTTCTCTTTTTTTGCAGTGTACATGATTCATTGAACAATGAATAGAACGATTTCTAATTTTGTTTGTAGTGATGTGATTGTCGGTCTTTTATGAGAGTGTGAAATGAGTTTCAATTCATAGGCACACTTTTTGAAATGGCTTTAATTGTGTGTCCTTGCTTTTGATGAACCATAAATTAGAAATCAGAAGAACCTTTTGAAATTGATTGGATCTCAATTTTGTTATCCGGCTTCTTTGTACTTGAACTCATCAAGTCTAAGTTTCTCTTTTACTTTGATTTGAAGAATGTTTGACGTGAACATGAGTCAAAAGAGTTGAAAATTCATAATAGGCACATAACCATAGCTTGATCTCTTTCACGTGACTTTTCTAGCAATATTTGGTACCAAACTGATACCTACAGATCCAGTTTACATAAAAATTCATTTGATTAATTACTTACCAGCCAAAATTTAAATTAAAAATTCAACAAATTTTATCTAGTGCAAGTTCAATGTGAAGCATCAAGTTATGAAATTTAAATTATTATGTAATTATATTTATTCATTCAAAAAAAAACCCTCAAACATTATCAATCAGTGCACATACGATATAGTCACAGATAAAAATACCTGATAATTATTACATTTTACTTGTGAAATAAAAATATTCATATTAACTGTGATGACCTTGCTCTTTAATTTAAGAAAAAAAAAACAAATATTTATATTGCCAAATAAAATCTGTATTGATTGAGAAAAGTAAAGTTTTTTTTTTCTATAAGTTATTTGACCTAATTATGATCTTCTGTGCATTACAAAGTAAAATATGATAATCAAATGATACACACAAAAAATATACATGAAACAGGTTTGAATTACTTTTGATTATCATTCATTAGTGTGGTGTTAAAATTAAAAGTGAAAAAAATGCATATCGCTTTAAGTTATTTGTTATTCCTAATTCAATGTTGATTATTTATGCAAACTTTGTTTTTTTTTGTTGCGAAAAATGATACTTAATTGAAGTTACAAGATTTGAAGCTGTTTCGTAGATTAAAAATCATTCTTCTCAAGATATAATATCTTCAATTAAGGATGTTTTTTACATTAAATTGAATGTATTTTAACCCTCAATGTATTTATGGAAATCAAAATCGTAAAATTATGTAAAAAAAGTTAAAAATAGACTTGAATGATAAAATTTCAGCAAATTGATGTTGAATTGATTAAATTTTGATGAATTCATAATGAAAAAGTTACGAGGAAGTTGATTTTTTTCCTTTTCATGTTAAGTTTATTCATTGAAACCATCCTTCATTAACGTTTTTGTTTTTCTCTCATTTCAGTGTGGACACTCTAAAATTATGATAGACGAGTAATTAATACTAAGAAATATGAGATCAGACGATAAAAAGTTAAAATCAACAGCAAAAGACACACACGGTCTTCGTTTGAATTTAAAATCTCCAGAAAATCGACAACGATATCCACCTGATGAAACAGACTTAGATGCCATTCAAGTTATCTCATCTGAATATGAAATTGTGTTGCCACAACTTGATAAGAAAAATGCATCAACACCAATTAGTACTGTGGTGCCAAATGTACCTCCACCACCTCCCTTTCCACCAGATGGATTTCTGCACAAATTATCGTTGCCATCAATGAACGTTCAACAGAAGAAAAAAGGAAAAAATGATAATGATGATGAAATGTGTTTGCCAAAAATCAAAAATAAATATGGTGCCGTATCAAAAACATATATGAAAAAATTAAGTTCAATATTTAATCAACATCCTAACAGTGCCAAAGTCATATTTGATAATAATAATGATTCAATTCAAAATTTGAATGTTAATAAAAGTAAAATTTATGATAATAAAAGTAATGAAAATGAAATTGAAGATGAAATTGATGAAGGGCGTGGTAGTTTAAGTGAAAAATCCGTTAAAAATAACGAAAATGATGATGATGAAAGTGATAAGAATATCGATGAAAATCTCAACTACCACACACAAAAAAATAATAATAATAATATGAGTGATAAAAATAATAAAAATAAAAAAGTTAATGAAAAAATTGATAATGAAATAAAATCTGGTTCAACTTTAATGGCGCCAAGCAATGCAAAACCACAACCTAACCTCGATCTAGGTGAAACTATTGGAACGTTTACATTGCCAAGGATTGCTTTGAATAAAACTGGGTAAGATTACATTTCTTCTGATAAAATAAATGTGAACATGTATCAAAATTTAACAAAATTATTAAATTACGACTCAAATTACTCAATTATACAACAGTCTTAGCTAATTCTCATTGTTTTTCCTAAACATTTAACATAATTTGACGATAAAATTATCAAAAACAATTCAAAGTCTTAGATAAAATCCCATCATATACTTCGTGTTTGATCATAAATAATATATTTTGAATTAATAAATATTAAATTAAAACATTTTAATAATTTATGAAAACAAAAATGAAATAATAGACGAGACAACAATTAAAAAACGGTTAATGTTTTATTAATGAAGATTTAAAGAAAACAAAAATTTATTAAATAAGAGTCAGTGTGGCTTATGACAAAAAAAATTGATGAATTACAGTTCAATAGGATCGTGAGACTCTTTATCGATGTGTGTAAGCGTAAGGTATTGGCACTTACTTTCTTACTTGAGGTCAAGTCTGAGGCATCACATGAAAAAAAAAATCAGCAGAAGATTAATTAAGGAGTTGAAAGATCTGGTTCAGTTCAAAAAAACTGACCACACTTTCTCAAGAAAATAATCAGATCTTGCTAAGTACAGACTTAGATAATACCTTACTAGTAACATACTTATACCTTACATGGCACCTTACTGGTTGCTTTCTTACTTACAAATAACTTACTGCCTCTGCATTCATTTTCACGTTTTGTCCAAATCCTGAATAGAATTCCCTCGTTTTATATCGTGATCGTGAGATGTGGCTTAGCTCGGATTTTGAAAAGTGACGGTGACTGGTGACTTACGATGACAGTTTTACGACCCTTTGTTTTTTTCTCATTTTAAACAGTATCGGAGCAAAAATAACTTTACACCAACAATATTGTGGTTAAAAAGCTGCATATTTTCAAAACAAAAACAATCACTTAGAAAGTAAATGCACTTTATTAGTTTTTAATCTATTTTACAACAAAACCAAATGCATATGCCAGTGAAAGTGTCTTAAGCATCATGATACAAAAAAAACACCAGTCAAGTCATGAAAATGAAAGAAAAATAGTTTGGGGCAAAAATAGTTTAGATAACATTTTTTCTTAGTATTTCACCTTGCAACTCATCATTAAAAATGTGTAATAAAATGTCGTGAAAAAGGCACACCTTCAATTAAAATTTTTTAATTTAATAACGGACTGCATTCTAAAACGATCATTCTCACGTGCTCTTGTAATAAAAATAATAAAATTAAAAACATTAACCTTTTTTTTTTTGTTAAATAGTAAAACAAAAACATAAATTTATTACGAAAATACCAAAAAACAGGTTTCTCACTTAACCTTCTTCAAGTTTTTATTTTCAATTTTAATGCCAATATACAATTAAATAATTGAATTTATTACCCAATTTAACGTACGTCTGCGAATATGCAACAGATGATGACAAAGAATTTTTTTTTCTCTCAATTCCAGTAAAACAACAGATTAACGAAAAAAAAAAACAACATTAAATGTATCAATTAACAAAAAATTAATAAAAATTTGGCGCCAGACACTTAAAATTGATCATCTTATCACTTCAATGTTACCCGGTTACTGATACTGACTAGTAGCCAGATTATTACTGTGATTCAAGTTTAGCAGCAGAAGCAAATTTGAGTAATGTCTCATTGTCGTTTTATGTTTCATGTACATACGTCAGTTGTGACAACGATAAAATCATGTTATTCTTGATTAAATTTTTGTAAGATGACACAGATTAATTTGTATTTTTAAATATTTATAATTTATCAAAGGAAATAATTTTTAAACGATTAATTACTGAATTAAACTGAGATGAGAAGTCACACACGAGTTCTGAAATGTTGAATTACAAGTAAATTTTATAGATAAACGACAATAAATTAATATGTTAATCTCCGGTGTGCAAATATGACTTCTTTTTTTTTTGACAACTTTGTATGTGATATGTGAGTAAAACGATCTGCAAACGTGCGTAAAAGCAGGTAAAACGATACAATTTATGGATAGGTTTTTTTTTTATTAAATATGACTTGTTTCAGGCTATAAAACGAGTTGTTAATGATGATGATGGTATATTTTTCTCTTACTTTTATATGATTTTTCATCGATACTGAGACTTAAATGTCAATATCAAGTTGAAATGAAATTATATTGACCATTAGACAGTGATATTAAATGACTATAGTTATTTGAAAGGTCATAATTCAAACGTCTGGTTGCTAGAAAGGAGTTTCTGATCAAAATTTCATGTGTCTCGTTAATCAAACTATAAATAGCTATCATAAATTTTTGCACTCATTTAAATATTTTTTATTTCAATAAATTACGCAACACATTGAAATCGTATTGTCTGTGAGTAAATAAAAATAGCTTTGCAATACAAAATAAACTCATCCAAGGCTATTTTTGTTCTTTTTTCTTGTAACTCATATCGTATTTTTATTTTATTTCACTTTTGCACAATCACAGAAGAGAAGTCATCGATTTTGCATGAAACAATAACAAATGGTTACAATTCCTGATCGTGTAATGACGTAAGAAGACAAAAAAATGTTTTAAAACAAAAGATTGTATGATAAATTTTTCAATAAAATCATCATCATCAATAAAGGATGTTAACTTACGACTTTTACATACTAGACAATGCAAAATTTATGAGATTCATTCTCTTTCACTGATGTGAATTACAGCACAAAACACTTGATAAAGTGTCTTATAAAATAAATATTAATCATTGTAGTCTGATGTTCTCGTGAACAAGAAACAAAGAAAATAAACATAATTTTGTTCTTTTTATGTAATATTTTTGTTACTAACACTCATATTAATCATGTTCTCTGTTAGGTCTAAGTCTAACAAGAGTCACACACATTTTATGGAAAAAAAGTGAATTGTAGCAAGTGAATGCAAGCTGAATAACTAATTGAACTTGTGCAATCATTTTAATGTCGCGGAAAATAAATTGTAACAAGAAGTAGGTTTAAAAATTCTTGTAAAATGTATGACTAAATGTTATGATGTAATTTGTATAAGAAATATGTGTTTTTATCAAGATTTTTGACAGTATTTATGTTAGACGTCTGTATTGAATATGAAAAGTTTTTTTAGAAAAAATATGTCCCATTAAATACGGATTAAGACTAATATTTCACAACTTACGTTCCACAAACTGATTTTTAAGAGCTAACAGATAAAAAATCGAAGCCTGTATATTGCGTTCCACATCCTTTTTGTTCAGAACTAACAGATGAAAACTTTTAGTCGGTATTTTACATTCCACAACTTTTTTGTCCACGGCTAACAGATGAAAACTTGAAATCCATAAATTACATTCCACAAAATTTCTTTTAAAGTAAAATTTCACTCGGATTTCACAACTTACGTTCCACAAACTCCACAAACTAAGAGCTAACAGATGAAAACTTTGGATCCGTATTTTACTTTCCACAACGTTTCTTTCGAAAACAAATATTTGAAAACTCGAAATCCGTATCACACGTTCCACAACTTTTTTATTCAGAGGTAAGAGATAAACACTCGAAGTACGTATTTTACATTCCACAAACGTTACGTTTTCTTTTGAAGTAAAATATCACTCGAATTTCACAGGTTACGTTCCACAATTTTACTTTCAAGAACTAAGATTTAAAATATCTGATTTCAGAACTTACGTTCCACAATTTACTTGGATCTCTAGAAATACGCTCAAAACACGTTACATATCTAAATTTAAAAGACCCATTTTAACGAAATATGTCACTAAAATTCAGTTTTCATACATTTAGTGCAAAGTTATTGAAAGTTTTGCAATACCTTGTATTAGGAACTTGATTTTTATTTTACTATTTTGTCATGTGTTGTTTATTTTTTCAAAAAATAATGACCAAAAATACACTTTTAAACTATTTCAGTCCTTGATTTTATTATGATTAATGTTCTCAAAATTCATGTTTTCTTTTCCCGTGGGCTTTAAAGTTCATGGCTGATTCTCTTACATTTCTAACCATTTCATGCGAATTCCTGAACGTGGTCTAGCTTTACCTTTAATTGTCAGTCAATTTAAAATCGATTACGCAAACAAAAATATAAATATAAAAACATTAAATGTTTTTTTTTCAATATAGACAACGTCAGATATTGTCTAGGTCAGTAACAAAAATTGCTTTGCCTCTTCTTATGTATACATTTTTTTGTGTGTTTCTGATCATTGTTGTTTTGTCTTATAAAAAAAAATCAAGTGTGTAAAAAGAATTTCATAATATTATGTGTGTGTATCAACCAATCATGTATTCAATGGAAAACAAATACGCGTTTAAATTAACATGATGTGCAAAATTATAATACATGAACTTGTTCGATTTGCTTGCGGGCAGTAATGTGGGTTAAGATGACCATTTAAGTAGTATTTAATCGATTTCTTTCATTTTGTTGTGCTTAATTTTGCATTTAAATATCACGTAAAGTGCTTTAATATTCATAAGAGACTGCTCCAATTCAAGTTGAAACCCATATCCATCACTGACTTATATTTTTGTATTCATTAGTTTTGTTTAAATTTTGCGAATGAATTGAATTGAATCTCATTCCATTTAATTTCATTTTCTTTGGCAGTGTTTAATTGTTTCCATTTACATTGTACACTTTTTTTTGTATTCAAATGAGTTGGATCCATGAAACGTGAGTGGTCATTGTTGTAATTTCACAGTCTTGAAATAATTTTGCCAACTAAATGTTGCCTGTAATTAAAGTTATTATAAATGAATGAAAAAGATGGTTCAAAAAAAAGAGAAACAGTGTCAATGTTTTCCTTTATATTTCCAACTCAATTAGGCTGATGCGAAACATTGAACTCTAATCCTATTAATAGAACCATAATTACTTTATTTTTGTAATTCAAAGTCACCGTTTTTTTTTTTATCAAAGTAAGATATTGAAAAAAATCATTAAAAAAATTATTTTCAAGTACACCCAAAACACATAATTTTTTTTTACTGGTACTTGCATGCAGCCAATAAAAATAATATTAATAAAATGCAAATAAAATAAATGAAAGTGAAAAAGAAATGTTACCTTCAAAAAATGTTCCATTCCATTCCATTGAACCTTCCATGGGGTGTGTGTGTGTGAGTGGTTAAAGGAAAAAAATGCACATGAATTTTTTGTTTGCAATAAAAATAATAATAATAAAAAAAACCTGTATTTTTGATTTCATGAAACTTTAAAAATAAAAATTTAATGTAACAGCTACATACCAAAGTCTTGTGACAAAGTTGTTGATCCTAAGTTTGTTTTGTTATTGTTACTATTTTTTTTCTTATGGAAAATCAGAAATCTGTTTTAAAAAAATCTAATAAAATGTGATTAATTGACAGGAAATTGCCAATAGAAGTGAATTGTTTAAAACACCAAAAAAATAGAGCATGAAGTCCATGAATAAGCACATTTACGTTTTTTTGCGTAAATAACCCATTCTTAGAGCCGTCTGAGGTGACTCAATGAAAACTATTGAAATCAGACGAACATTCAAAATCCTCACAGTAAAGTATTTAACATCAAAACCCGTCAAATTTGATGACAGCGCATACCCAGCATGTCTCGATCATAAGGAAGCCGTTCCACTAGATTTTATTGTAATTTATAGACCATCATCTAAAGTCTCTTTTGAATAAATTTATCTTCAAACTGAAAAATAATGGAACAAAAAATATAATCAAAAAATATTCCATTAATTTTGAACTTCATTAGCACAAACAATGAATTACGATTACAAAAAAAAAACCTATTAAAACAAGTTTTATGTTTTAATTTGAGAAATTTATTGATGTTTATTGTGTTTTGTGTTAGATTTATTGTCTTTAAATGCTTTGTTAATGAGCCAAAACAAATTTGAGAAAAAAAAATAACATTTGAAATTCAAAATCACAACGGTTTTTTGTTTTCGAGCTCATAACTATTATACAAAAAAAAATGTGAACGAGTTATGTGACATTACAACTGTAGTTTGTCGGTCAACTAACGTCTTTTAAAACTGTTTTCCTTTTGTTTCTTTTTTTTGAATAGGAAAGGTTATCCGGTCATTTTTTCATGAATCGACATCCGAAATTGATTTTTTTTTTCAATATTGACAGTGCAACATTGACTTTGAACTTTTGTTATTATAATTTCAATAAAAACCGTTAAATTTGAATATTTTTATTAATTTTTTCCTTTTCCTTTCATTTCAGTGCCACATCCAATTATGAAGAAGATACTGCTCGTAGTACCATCACACCAGCTTCCATTCCTGCTTCAGCTGTGGCGTCGCATCATCAACGTAATCGGAGAACAAGCACATCTCATTATTCAACAGAGAAAAGTGGTTCATCTGGATATTATGGTTCGAATTTGTATTCAGCTGGAGGATCATCGGTAGATGAACACATTTATAGTGAGCCTGTGATTATTGAGCATGTTCAAGTTCATTCGGCTGGTACACTTGGCAAGGGAAGTGTGACTGGAATTGTGAAAAAAGAGAGAAAATGCTTAGCAAGTCTAAATAAAAGTATTACAACATTAGAAATTTGTCTTGATGCGACACAAGAAAAGAGCCAAAAGATTAGTAAAACTTTACCTGAGGTGATTGTTGATTCACCCAAACATAATAAAGGACTTGATAATGATAAGAAAAATGATATACCAAACAGTATTGTTAATAGACGTAAAGCATCATTACCACGTGATGAGACAATTCCTCGTCCTGTATGGCCTGGAGACACAGACGATTCTCTCACAAATATCAATTTGGATGCATTTAATATGAAATCCACACCCTCAACACATTCAAATGAGAGTTTTAATTTAATCCAATTGAATACACCAAAGGCGGAGAAGCGTGAAAGTACATTTACGAATGCAGATTCTGGCAAAGGAACATCTGAAGGTACCACAGATTACATGGATCTGATTGATTATCATCAAACACGCAATATTTTGGTAAATATTCGTGGGAAATTGGATATTTTATTGGAACAACATCGAATGAATACACAATCTGTGGGCAATCCATTTGTGAGTGAATCAATATCGCATGCTTCGGGTAAAAGTTGTAGTAGTGTGGGAGTTGAAAATGATCTTGAACACAATATTATAAGTCTGAAAAATGATCTAGAAAACTATTTAGCGGTTATGACTGAAAAAAGTGAGCAAGAATTACGTCAATTTTCTGATACAATGTCCAAAGATTCACGCATGCAAACTGTAACAAAAGCCTTTGATAGATCAAAGTGTCGTCTTGAATTTGATTCAATGCCCAGAAGTCGTCCAGTCACTGCCTATACTTGTTACAGTTCACAAATCACTAAAACATCACTCTCTCGTAAGCCATCGATTGAAAAGGGTGATTTCATTATGACATGTAATGATCAAATTAATCCATTTACTGCCACACCATGTGATACAGTCATCCAAATAATAAGTAGTGAAAATGGAAGTGGTGGTGAAAGTTCCGATTCATTAAATTGTGATGGTAATAACAATAAGCCTAGTGCAAAACCCTGTAATCGGCATGGCAATACATTGTCACAAATGCAAAAAAATCTTGCATTTTCACAATTGATAAATGACTCGTTCAATTGCAAGTCAACAAAGTACGGTGATGACCGAGAGAAAATGCTTAAAGAATGGCATCGTGATAAGCCAAGTATATGGGAAATGTACTATGGAACTAATCGTTATAGTAGTAAAATTGAACAGGCAATGATACGTGAATATCGATATGGAAACAAGTGTGCCATGAATGTGTCATATGTAAGTAATTGATCATTTTTAATCGATATCTGACCAACTCAATCACCAGGACTGACAATGACATTTTTTTTTTTAATTTAAAATACAAAACAAAATCACTTTCAAAAAAATTGAACCAAAATAATGTATTGCTTAATCCAGGATGGAACTAAATACAGTTTATGTTATGTTAAAACGTTTTCAATGTTATGATTTGTAAGTATTTTCATAACAAATTGTTGGTTCTTCGATAATAATGGATAATAATCACTGGAACGGACGTGACAAATATTACTCTTGCATTAATTTTGACTTAAATTTGCAAACTCAAAGCTTCAATTTTTGTTTTAATACTATTTCAAGGATTTTCTGTATCAATAATCTTCTGTTTCATACATAATAGCATTGCAATTACTAGGTTTATTTTAACAGAAATGATGATTACATCAAGCGAGTTGCATGACCTTTAACGATGGATGGAAGTCAATTTCGTTGAGTCATTTTCGAAAAGTATGTTACGAGGTTGAATGATTCGCTTAAACTGTTTTATTCAACTTTTATCTGAACATCCCAAAGTTAAATTGAATCACTTAACGATCAAAAATCAATAAGAAAATTCACTTTCATGTTAAACTCTCGATTTCTTTCTTTAATTGAATATAAATTAGAGGAATTTCAATTAAATTGAATCTTCGTTTCAAATAATTTGCTTATTCATGTTCAGTTTAAAGCAAAAAACAACGTTTAATTGTTTTACAACTCTAAGACAAATCTACATAAAGCATCTTGTCATTTACATACAAATTTCTCTTGTTATTCAATACTTTTCGATGGATGTACAAATAGATTAATGGTCATTACAGGAGCGTATCTAGTTTTATTTGGTGAGGGTAGCCGCCTAAGTAAAAAAAAAATTCTTTCAAATTTCGAATCAAATTTCCATACATTATCCAAATCTCAGGGGTAGCCAAGCTATCCCAGCTACCCCTGGTAGATACGCCCCTGGGTTATTACTTTTAATGTAAGTATGTGAGTATCCTAACCACTAGACAATATGGGAAATAACTTTAATTTGCATGAATTTATTGAAAGATGATTTGAAGATGCTTTAGCCACTTTTATATCATACCTTTAATCTGTCATCCGAGGTTGTTTTAAGCCCAATCTCAGTGTAATCAGAGCTTACCTTCTCCAATTTCACGTTACACTAACCAGAAAATGGATCAAAGTACAACTGAAATATAATAATTCAATTAAATTAATTGAAATTCAATTTGAAAGAAGCGATATCAATTTATCACCATTTTAATTGAAATACCTTTCCATTCAAATGAATTTCTCGTTATTAGATAACAATTAATTACATTGACAAGTCAATACCCCTGCTTTCGATTTTAGCATAACATCATTATTCTTTAACGTTATTTTCACACCTTTTTCCCTCGTTTCTTTCAATTTAATTTATGTTTCTTCTTATTTCGGAAGTGAAATTGATAAGATCCATTTATAATAAATGTAAATATTTATAAGTCTGGATTTTTTATTTTGATGGTACTCAATTTAGTAAAATATTATCAAAAAATTGATGCAAAATAATCGGAAGTAAGGAAACATATGACAAATTTAATATTTGATGTGTGATAAAATTTTATAATGATTACATTTCAAGATTGAAACATCTGTTAAGATTTCTTTACATATTTTTGTTGATCACATTAAATAGAAATCACTAGATAAAAAAAAATATTGAGGTCAATATTATACTCCATGGAGATTTTAACAAAATTAATTATCATAATACTACTAATAATGTAACAATAGGCATGCATGACTATCTATGGGTCACAACCATGATGTGCAAATTGCGTGCAAAAAGCATACGGGTAATATTTAAAAATATAAATAAAAAAATACATAATAAATGTTACTTTAATGTCTGTACCATACGTGATTATGCAATAAGTTTAGGTGTTTATTATTATTTTCGTGTTAATAGTAATAATAAAAAAAGTTCTCTAAGTTCTTGCAAAAGTATTTATTAATTCATTTATCATTTTTAAAATTTACAACGTTAGACACTTGTAATGCACGAATTTTATCTACATTTTTAATGATGATAATAATAATAATTATTTGTCGTTTCATAATACTATTAAAATAATGATGTGATGTTATTTTTGAACATTTAATGCCTTAGGTCATACTTATTTATTTGCTTCTTCTTCTTATTTTTCTAAGATTTCATCTGACTTGGAATAATAAAAATAATTGTGTAAGCAAAAAAAAAGTTGAATTGTGACAAGTAGACTGCAAATTATAAGGCTTTGATTAATATTATTAAAGAAAAAAGTGTCAATTGAAGATTTATCGATGGTTTTAAATTTCATATTGGATTTTAATGAAAAATAAATTTCAAAAGATTAATGTTAAAGGAAAAAGTTTTGATCGGAATTGCAAAAATGCAAACAAAGACAAAATTGATTAAGATCGATTTTAGAAAAGTAGCTCAAAATTCAAAAGGCTCACGTAGAATTTTCCCTTTTTTTATTTCAAGTCTTTAAGAAAATTCTATAAGATCTTCAAAGGGCTCTAGTCAAACAATGCACGACAAATTCATAAAAAATGTGGACAGTTGATATCATTTCTAGTACATTCTAATGACCAAAACATCTCGATTTTTATAAGAAAAAAAGACATAACATTAAATTTTTCCATCCAATTCCTTTTCTCTCATCTTCTCATATTCGTTTTCAAGGTACTTCACCGAAATATTTGTTATCATCATGCGATATTTATTTAACTCTTATTTTTTATTGATAAAAATTCATCTTCCGCATTGATACACAAATTGTGCTAAATTTATGCTAATTATTATTTAATATTTATTCAAATGAGTCTCAACGGTATTTTAGCGCATGGTTGAATGTGTTACTTGTTACTTCATAATGAAATACACCAGACATCAGACAATATTCTTTATTTTCATTTAAAACAAAACAAACAAAATGTCTTATTAAGTCATTTTCAACACAATTCCATATACCACCGAGTCACACTTCCATTTAAGTTGATATTTTGTTGTAATAATAACAAGACATGAAATATAATGTTTTGACACTCTCTCATGCAGATGTTTTGTTGTCTTATTATACAAAATTACACTCAAAATGCACAATTGCAATGAAATGTATATGGTACAGAAAAAAAAAATGATTTATCGAAGTCATTTTCTTCTTATAATAATGTCTCCGTTTCTATCTTACAATTGTATTATTTTTTTTATCACACAACCTATTATATGGCTAATGAAACATCATTCATCCATTTAATGTCTGAATACTTTTGCGGGAATGAGGTAACACTCCATACTATTGTTATTATATTTATATATTTTTTTTACGATTATCATCAAAAGGAAGTTTTATTACATTACGAACAAAACCATCAAGAAAACAATTTTTCACCTTTACATCAAAAAATATATTATAAAATCTTTTATTATAAATGAGAATTTTGATTATTATTTTCTCGTGTTAGATGCCAAAGTTTAATAAAAAAATGTACATTTAATGCATCATCATGACTCATTTAAGGCATAATCATTGTGTTATGAATTCAATGTAAATTTTCAGTTCACACAACATTTGTAAGGCAATCGACATCTTGGACATCGTAAAAATCATTATAAAAAGATGATTTATAATTAAATTTTATATTGTCATAATTTGTTCAATTTACTCAATGTACAATGAAAGTTTAAGTACAAAATTTTGTTTAAAAATACCGGAGTGTGACAGCCGGTGTCTTTAAATATTACACAATTGATGTAATTATTATGATTATTACATTTACAATTACAATTACACAGCTTTTTGTGTAATGTAACACTTTTTTATGACTTTGTGTAGGTTAAATTTGTGTTGTTTATGTGCATATTAATCGGAATTTTAAATTGGTTCCGTTTGTAATTTATTAGGAAAATTACTTTTTTGACCAAATTATGTCACAAAATTGTTGCCATGATTAATTTGAAGAACAGGATGTTTTGTTGAAGTAGGTAATTTAAGTTTAAATTGGTTACAAGAGTTGGTTACTATCGACACATAGATCGAGATTTTACAAATGCACAGTCGATATTCTAAGAACGAACTCTGAATGATGTTGTTGTGTCTGTCAAGAAATGTTTTATTAATTTATTTGCTGATGACGCCCTACTTTGGTGCTCGTGTGAAAATTTGGAGATGGCTGTGTCATTCAAAAATGAAGACCTAGAAAATATTAAGAATTACCTTTGTGCTAGTCAATTGAACCTAAATGTGAGAAAAACAAAAGCAATGTGTTTCGTGGAAAATTAACAAATAGAGCAAGCAAATAAAATTGGTGATGAAGAGATCGAAATAGTAAAAGAAATGAAATATCTTGGAGTCGTGATTGATAATTGTCTCAACTTTAAAAGTAACCTGAAATATGTGACAAAGAAAATGGCCAGTAAAATTAATTTTTTAAGAAGAAACAAAACAAAATTCAATAAACATGTACGTCTGTTGTTATACAAGTCTATGATTGCCCCCACACATAGATTTTTGTAGCTCGATTTAATTCCTTGCAAATAACACTGACTTGGCAGATTGGCAAAAACTGCAGAACCAAGCACTCAGAATAATTTTGAAAAACGACCGCCTTACCAGTATTAGAAGTATGCTTGAAGAAGCTGAAATCATATCATTGAAATGGTCGAAATTTCAAGCTTGGATCTTTCTGAATCAAGCTGTGTTCTTTCTAAGAAGACTCCTTTTCGCCTCCTTTTAGATACATTTTTAACCTGTTTAATTGAAACTGTTACCAGAATGATTAATTTTTTATCAGTTCTTCTTCCGATCATTCTTGTTTGACCTAACGTTGTTTTGATTAATGTCTCAAAAGTTAATTAAGAGATAACAAAAAAATCGCGTCATCCAAGACAGAAACTAATCAAACATCATCTAACTTGCCAGACATCTATTTTTTGTTATTTTTTTAAAATAATTATCTGGCTCCTAATTAATTAAGCAAGAAAAAATATGCTAAAAGAAATTTGTCTTTGATAAAAACAACATCACCATACAAAAAAATCTTAATTAACTACTTGAAAGACAAGATTAGCAGATTATTTTTAT
>LN483815.1:0-52179 GCA_900002565.1 Culicoides sonorensis
CCTTTGAAAAAAATCTCAGGATTTTCAAAATAAAAACCTTTAAACACTCAAAACTTGAAGAAAAATTTTAAATATTTTAAACTTTAAAAAAAGATTTTAACTTTTCAAATAAAACTCTCAGTCTTTGAAAAAAAATTCATTAAAAACCTGGAAACGCTCAAAAATTTTCAAAAAATGCCTCTAAAACTTCAAATTTTGTAATTTTCAATAAATTTAATTTTTCTGGGTCATGGAAATGCGCTTACTTTTATCATTCACAATAAAGTTTTACAATTTTTTTGTTAATATTTTGTTTTAAAACAAGGTAATTTTTTTTGCATTTTTTTTATTATTTTTATTCATATTTTATTTTAATTTTCAGAAAAAAAAACCATCAAAATAAATTTCATTGTTTTAAAAGTCTGCTATAAATTAAAAATTATAACTTTAAATGTCGTTTGTGATTTAAATTAAATTTTTAAATGAAATTTAACTTAAAAAAATTTTTATTAAATTTAAATATTTAAAAAAATTTACATAAATTTCTAATCAAGTGCAAGTAAAAATTTTGATGCAGCAATGTCTTAATGACAAAAAAAAAATACCCAATTAATAAGTTTGTGTCGTTTTTTTCCTTTTATGTGTTGCATGCATACAAAAAAAAAGTGAAAATTGTGCAATTTTAGTGTTTTCGTATCACTAATTTTAAATTTTTCATTAATTTAAATTAAAACTTAAAAAAAATGAGTTAAAATCCATTTTAAATGATCCTTTAAATTAAATGGACAAAAAGTCATTTAAAATTAAAAAATTAAAATGAAATTTAAAAAAAACGCAAAAATTTTAATTTAATTAATACATAAAAAATGAAATAATACGCGAAAAATTTCAAAAAAAAAATCGTTTGAAATTTAAAACGATGAAATTAAAAATAAAATAAAAATAAATGAAAAGGGATCAATAAGTGGAATAAAAATAAAAAAAAATCTTAAATAATAGAATTTTAAGAGGAAGTAGTGCTATTAGACAAACCTTAGAAATACATGTAGATTTTATGTGTATGAGTTTTAGTTATCGAATTATGTTGCTTCTTTATTACTTTTTATTATGATAATAAAAAGAAAAAATGTAGTATTGAAATAGGAAATAAAAAAAATTATGATTAAGATTATGATAAAGCTTAGGAAAATATTGACATAAAATAAATAAAAAGAAAGTATTCAAGCATAATTTAAATTGAAATAAGGGATAACTTAAGTAAATAAAATAATAAAATTAGTAATGAAAAGGAATGAAGGAAATTTTGGTTTTATTTGAACTGAATTAAAACAAAGCTGGTCAAACAGATTTTTAAAATCCAATTTGATATACAGAGTGTTCAAAATAAGTTCACATGTAAAACTGAACTTCATGAGTGAGAAAATGACAGTTACATAGTGAGAGAGTGAGAAAATGAGAGAGTGTGAGATTGAGACAATGTAAAAATGACAGAGTGAGAAAAAGACAGAGTGAGAGAATGACAATGTGAGAGAAATACAAAGCGAGATTATGAGAGAGTGAGAGAACGAGAGATTGAAAAAATGTTAGAGTGAGAGAATGAGAGAGTGAGAGATTAAAAAAATGACAGAGTGAGAGAATGACAGAGTGAGAGAAAGACAGAGTGAGAGAATGACAAAGTGAGAGAAAGACAGAGTGAGAGAATGAGAGAATGTGAAAATAAGAGAGTGTAAAAATGAGAGAGTGTGACAGAAAGACAACGTGAGAGATTGAGAGAATGTGAAAATAACTGAGTGAGAGAGCCACTAAATGAGAGAGAAAAACCGAGTGAGAGCAAATATTGTGAACACACTGTAGATGAGAGAAGAGAATAAAAAAGCAAAATTCATACTTTTTAATAAAATTTTATTTCAGATTTAATTTATTTATTTTTTTAAAAAATAATAACAATTTTAAACATCTAAATTTTAAAATAAAAAAAATCAAATTTTTTTTTGTACAAATTAGAAGAAACAACTTGATAAAAACGTTATTTTGTTACAAAATCCTACACCAGTTCGATTTCAATAGTACTAAAACGGTAATAAGTTTCACTTTTTTTGTTGTTGTATGGTATAAAAAGACGATTTAATTTTAAATTTATGAACCAAATTCTGCTTTACTGGCATCAATTGGTCCAAATTCGTAGGCACCTCGACCATCAAATTGCAAATAGTACTCATGATAAGTCCATAAGCTTTTGCGATGTGACACTGTGAAGAGTGTTATTCCAACTTTACGACAATACTGGTACATTTCACCTGTTGAAAATATTTAAAACCGTTAAATTTGAAATGAAAAATTTAAAAAATTCAATCTAAATTTTACCTTCAACATCAACACTGACAGCTGATGTGCATTCATCGAGAATTGCAAATTGTGGATTGTGATAAAATAATCTCGCCATGGCAATTCGTTGTTTTTCACCACCACTGAGTACATCGATCCAATCCTCAATGGCATTTAATCCATTTTCCCTGACTTTCAAGTAGGACAGTTGCACGATCTCTAAATACGTTTCAAGATCGGCATCAGTTTTGCCACGTCGCAACATCTCATCGTACGTGTGTGGATAGATAATTTGATCGCGGAGTGTTCCCAGTGTCATATACGGTCTTTGTGGAATGTAAAATAGTTTGCCCCTTGGTGGTTTTGTCACTTTTCCACCCCAACTTGGCCACAATTCACCCAAAATCCTGAACAAACTTGACTTGCCACAACCATTTGGCCCACAAACGAGCATATTCATTCCAGATTTCACCTCAAATGTGAGTTCTTTGACCAGGACATCACCATTCGGTGTAACTAACGGCACTTTTTCAAACTTAATCACATTATCACGGAATGCAATTGTACCACGACCTGGTCCGATCACAGAATCAGCTGACTCTGAATTGCTGACCATTGTACGTTCGTACTTGCCTGCATTGATGTCGTTGAGCACACGAACAAGCTCGGTCATGCGTGTCGTGAAACCGGCAAGACGTGACATTTCACGCCCGGCAAGGACGAGACGACCAATGGCTTCAGCCATTTTTACTAACATGCGACCGTAAGTGTAATAATTCTAGGGGAAAAAATTGATTTAAAATAAAATTCAATTAAATTTTGAAATTAAATCACCTTTAAACGCTCTCCCTCGACTTTACTGGCAAGCACTGGATGGTCTTTGATGAAAAATGGACGTGACACTGCCCAAAATCCAACAATTGTAGCGATATCTGGAATATTTTCAATTCAAATTGATTAAATTTCAATATTTTGACTTATTACATTGCATCAAAATCTTACATTTGGCTACCATGTTATCGATGATTCCCATTCCAACACGGAATTCCAAGAATTTCCTTATGTGTGACGTTAATTTGTTGAAACTGGCTAACAAAGTCAACTTTTCTCTGTTATTTCCTTGATAAAATGCGACTTCCTCGGCGTTTGTGATCAAACGACTGTTCACATATCGGTATTCGCCTTCAAGTTTCTGTTCAATCACCGTTAGGCGTCCCGTTGGTCGTCTCAAGTGTGTAAGGAAAACTCCCGAAAATATTAAATAACTTATCAGTACAGCGGGTGTTTCGAATCCAAGTGCCTTTGTAATTCGATAAACGTAAATCATGACATCCATCAAGGGCTTGCACATGTTTGAGTATAAATCGCACACAGAATCTGAAAATTTCTCAATGTCTGTGGTTAGCAGTTGATCTGGATTCGCAATTCGAGTATCGAGGTTACTCATTTTGTAGTATGTGAATCCCCTGTAAAATAAAATTTAAAAAAAAAAATTAGAATGTGATCGTGAATGATATACAAAAGCGCATTTCTGTAGATTGAGTTCATCATTTTAAAAGTGTCGGCCATTTAAAAAAAAACGGTCATTTTGAAAATTCCGCGATATTTCCGTCGTGTTACGTGAAATAAACGGACGGACGGACGACAAGAGCGCATTTTTTCAAATCCACGAGAAATGCACTCATTTTAAATGCAAAATTACTCACTTAAGATAATCATTGTACAAATGTTTCGTCAAATTGGTCCTAAATCTAAGCTTCAATTCACCTATGCTCCATCTCAGTACATTATTTACAACGGCAATCTAATTGTAAAATTCATATTAAAACACATTATAACAGGAAATCAAATAAATTACAAATGCATAAATAAAAAAAATTAAAAATATTTACCGCTGGCAGTGCAGCAAAATATCGTAAAAGTGCTTTACGAAAACCAGGTCTGTGCATTGTAATAATCGTACTTTCAATTACAGTTGCATTGGAAATCATCCATATATCGCTAATTGACCTTGCAATTAATGATGCTGCAACGGCAATGAGAAGGCCACTTTCCACACTCCATTTGCGTGGAATGAGAATGCCCAACAGTAGTCTGAGTTGTTTGAAAAATTCAGCATTCACATGAGCTTTTTGCTGACGCTTATCCTTCTTTTCGGTAATACAATACTGAATTTGATCTTCGGGAAGTGGTTTTCTATTGAAATTGAAATTTAAAAATCAGTGTTTAATAAAATAATACAATGAAATGCAATAAAATATCAAAATTATGTCATCAGATAAGATAAATTTAGATTCAAGGTCATTGTGTGATTGGATTTTCCAGTCAAGACTTGTTGCCACCTCGAAATTTATTTGAAGATGGTCAAAGGTCCTCTCACACAAAATGACATTTAAATTTCTTAAATACATTCAAAGTCCAAAAAAAAAATTTAAGTACCAAATTTACAATGAACCAACATTTAAACTAGTTTTTTTAAGCATACAATTAACCTTTTTTGTGTATTTTAACGATCTTGTCAAGAATTTTAATAAAAATTGTAAAACACGATAATAAATAAATAAAATATTATCATTGGACGAATAAATTGAATACATATCAAAATAAAGTTAAATACATGGAAGAGTGAAAGTAAAGGCCAATATTATTCATTAAATTTGCTGAGTTTTGTAAAATTCACATACATTTATCGGTATACAAAGGCGGCTTAAATACAAACACGATACAAAATATGTAAAAAAAAAATGAAACGTAACTATGAAAATTTAACATAAGCGCATTTTTGGATGAGTTGGAATAGAACTTATCAAAAAAATGGCGGGAAATTTAAATTACGACGAGTAATAAAATGATGAAGTTCCACTAAGTGGTTAAAAAATCAGGGGAGTACTCTAAAGAAACTCGTCTCTTAATTAAGTGAACCTGATTCAGGTTTTTCTATTTAACTGAGACATGGCAATGGGTGAGTACCTTTCCAGGATTGGTTTCATTTAATTCGAAATTCTTGCATCGGAAATTTTCTACTAGACCGAGAAATTTTTTGAGTGTTTCCCTTAAAGGTATGTAATCAATGAGTTTTCTTGAAAATACGTAATTTTTTACATTCAGCAGAACAGTTCATCTATTTATAGTTATTAAATAGTGTAGGACAAATTACTGATGCCTGTCATTATGGTATTCTGAATTAACTTTACTAAAAAATTAATTATTAAAGAAAAAAGGATTAAAAGATAAAAAGAATCCAATAAAAATATTTCTTTTTAGAAAAGTGTGGCGTTTGTAAAAAAACTTTTGCCAATAAGGGAAACCCTGAAAAAACATGAGTACCAACACTCAGATAACTTTCCGTTACGGTGCTCGATATGCAACAAAGGGTGTGCTTATCCGTCAGACCTGAAAAGGCATTTGCTGATATACAGTGGTAGTACTAACAAACCTGACAGGAATAACCAGAAGCTCGAAAAGGTGTTGTCCTTTGAAGAAGGAAGATGGTTTTTCCAACATGGCGAAGGTTTTCTTACACTTAAATTATATTTTTTGGTTCTAAAGATTAATGAACTCTGAAATGTACTGCTCGTTTAATATTTTTATCAGAATCGTATTGCATTAGTCCGATAAATTCAAGGTAGCAACAATTTTTCATACAGCAATCATAATTGAGCTTATTTAGTATTGAAGTTGTCGAACCAGCACCCAATCATACATTTTTATAGCATTTATCTTGTCGATTTTTGATACATTTAATTAAAAAGTCCATCATCCTTGACATTTTGTTCAATTGAATGAAAGAGCCCAATAGCTTAAAGCTAACTAAAAATATCTAGGAAAATGCCCAAATAATATCAATACAGCCAACTTGGAACAATTCTGCTCTTGCGAGAATGACATTTGTTCTGTTCAGAGCCATAATGAAAAAAAATTTAGAAGTTGAGTGACCGGGTCTCTTTTATACCCTTCAACTAATGGTTGCTCGCTATTTGACAAAATTGGAATTACAAATGATAATTTTTTTTATTCAAAAGTTCTCTCACTCAAGAGCAATAGCTGTTGTCTTTGAATTTGTAGAATATTTACAGCAATGAATATTTAAATGAAACTTTTGTATGTGTTGAAAGGGCAAAATTCTATCCTTGTATCCCATCGAGTGATCTAAGCCCGTTTGAAGGTTTAAGTCCTCGTTCTCCTTTTATGGAATCACTCTCTTTCATCTGATTTAATCCCCAATTTTATAGAAAAGTGTGATATAACAAGTAGACCGTTTTTGAAATTTGTTGCATGGAAAATATTCAGACCATAACCAAAAGCGCATTTTCTTCCTACTCTAACAGGAAATCCACTCAAAAAAATACAACAATAATAATTATTACACAATCACACCACTATTCGTGTTTTTTTTATTTGTGTAGTCATACATTAAAACACAATAAATTTTCTGTATGAAGGTACATAGATCAAGTTAATTGTACTTTGATCTAGCAAAATAAAAGACTAACCTTTTATGATTTGTACGCCCATAAATTAAGATCCACAGACTTGCCACACATCCAGCTGCACACAAAATTGAGTTTTGATTTTGATTCACAAATTTACTTATATTAGGTGCCATTATTTATTATTATTATTTAAATGCAAAACTTCCTAGTTACTATCACTATGATATTTTATTTAAAATTAATACAAAAAAATATTTTCTCCTTCCAAAATTTTATTTTTTTTCAATGAATTGCACTCTCACTCAATTTTATTTCATTTTAGAAGTGTGAAAAAATTTCTTATTATTCAGGAAATGGAATTAATTTGATTAATCGCTCATTAATCACTAATTAATTTTAAAATAATTAACTTCACTATTCATAAATAAAAAGTACGTCTGCACAATGAGACTGAACTTGAAAAATATGAATGAAATACGAATTTTATGAATGACAGGTAAAAGATTCCCGTTGGAATTGAACTCTTTTTGTTTATTGATTTGTTTTGATTTTAATTGAGGTTAAATTGAAATTAAATTTAAAATTAAAATGTCAGTATTTCATTGGATTTTAAATCAAAATATGGTTAATGATCGTAAATTGAGTGTTAAATGTTTATTATGAATATTTACAATGTTGTTGAATTCCAGCAGGGTCATTTTCATGAATGGGGTGAAAATGGAATGACAATTAATCAAAGTCTGAGTGAGCGATTGCAATGGAGCTGGTTAATGTGACATTTCTGTGTCAAACATTTTTAAGGGAACGAATATTTTCAGAGTTCTGACGTGGTGAAATGAAAATATGTTATCGTATAGCTCTACAGATCATCCATACACACGTACAAGCTGGTTTCAAGTCCTGAAACGTCAAAAATGATAAAATTAAATATTTTCTGACTCAAATGTGACTAATTATTGAAAATTTTGGTACTTTAAGTAATCAGAATTATCAAATTTTTCGCCATAGTGACCTTAAAGGACTCAAATTTAATTTTAATTTGACATTTGACGTCTCTTAAATTTTTTTTTGACATTTCCGTATGTGTATCTATACAAAATGAACTGTTAAGTTGCTTACCTTCCACCTTTTTCAATAAACAAAACGGAACTTAAATCAAAAATTTAATGATTATTTCTTAAAATGTTGGCTTTTAATCAACTTTTTATCAAATAAGTAAATTATCTTCACATTAATTAGCATTAAAACAAATATTTTACAAATTCAAAGAAAAAATACAGTGATTTATATGAAAATTAGAAGTTTTTTTTTCCAATTTTGACTGATCATTTAATATTTTAGTATGAGAAAGCACCTGTAATTTAATTAATTACGAGAAAATACGTTTGTAAGGATTTTTGAAAAAAAAACTTATGATATTTTGAATTTGAATCTGTATCGGTGTCAACAAAAATTTCTAAAGACTTATCCCTTTTTCGCATCGTTCATCAGCATTCACACGTTTTTTTCATTTAATTTTAAATTTTTTAATTTTCTTATAATTCATCTCTCAACAAAGTGTACCGATTTTTGCTAGGTGCTAATTTTCTAAATGTCGATTCGGGTGGTGATGTGGGTCGTTTATCATCGTCATTTCCTTGATCGACCGCATTTGAATCGGGATCTGGTCCGTAATGGAATTCACGATGCAATTTACCAGAATACAAATCGGCAAGGAATTGTTTTAATTTTCCGGGTTGATAAATGTCCTTGAATCGGGGGAATAAATACATGTGTCTAAAGGAATCAATTGCAATCAATGGTAAATCTGATTGACTTTTGCCCAGATGATGCAAGGGGTGGGCAAAACGTTTACCGTCTGCTGTTAGGAAATTTATGTTTTCTGGAAAAAATAAATTAATTTGAATTAAAATTTTTGTGATTTCAATGTAAAATGAATGGAAATTACGTTTCTCTCCAATTAATTGTGTTTCCACAATAGCCTTAAAGTCCTTGATTGAATCGTAATCGTCAGGTGCATGGAATAAGATCAAGAATGGTAACCCTTCTTCCGTCAATTCTTCAGCATTTTCAAATGTGATCTCCCTTACTAATGGCATGCATTTTGTCTGGACCCAGACCATCAATTCATCGAAGTTGGACAAACTTCCGTCAAATGTCTCATCGTTTTCATTTGAAATTGCTACATCCGGACGGAACACTACAATCGGATGACCTTGAAAGATAACGAGATAAGAAATGTTTTAAAAAAATGTATTTAAAAATTAAATTTTGTAAACAAACAAATTTTAATATTTACTTTTACTCCATCCTACGAATGTTTTGCAAATAAATGAAGTTGAAATCTACTGTTAGTACGTTAAATCATGCATTTGAAATAGAAAATTCTTACCTGGAGGATGCATTTGAGCCACTACATCTCCAAATCCGACATGGAATTGACAATCGTCCTTGAGATTTGTTGCTACACGTCTAAAATTGGTATATTCCGGATTTTGATCACGTCTATCAAAGTATCCTATGATTATGCGTTTCTTATCGTCTAGTGTTTCGAGATCTCTTAAACTATGAAATTCCTTAATGGGATCTTCCAGCTGTTTCTTCACAAATTCAACAAATGCCTCAACACTCCGTTGACCTCGATACTCGCGTTTTGTAGGTTGGCCATTCACGATGACTTTGAGTGTCGGATATTTTGTGACATGGAACCTTGAGGCCACTGCATTCTCTTTATCACAATCCACTTTTCCCATAACGACTTTTCCGGCATCTGGAAAGGCTTCACGCACCTTATCAGCCGCCTCATCGAAAATTGGCTGCAATAAATTACTAAATCTACACCATTCAGCATAAAAATTTATAAAAACCAGTTCGTGACTTGCTGTTAAATGAAATTTTTAAATTTAAATTAGAAAAAAATTAATCATCATATAAAAATATGTTAATGAAGTAAATTGAAAATGAAAGTTTAAATGATTCACCTAATGTAAGATCAATATTTTGATTTGTGAGTTGGGTGGCTCCTTTTGTCTCTCCATCTACTGAACAGCTAAACAAATATAACTGAAAATAAATGAAATACAATTAAAATTAAGTTCCAATGAAATGACTGTTAACTTCTTATCAGAGTTTTCACGAGAAATTCGTCACAGTTTAGTGATTTTTTGTCAAATTAATGTTCGGAAATTGACACTGTCGTGGCATTTTTTGAATTGCCGACAAACTTTTCACTTAATTTTGATAATTTTAGAGGTTTGTACTTACCAACAACAATTGGCAAACAACTTTTTGTATTGATGATGCGATATGCATAGTTAATTCAGTTGTTGACAAAATAATTATTGTGGAAATAAGGGAAACAAAACTTAATTATTTTCTGTCGAAGAGGAGCAAATTTTAAATCTGGGTTTGACTTTTTTCTCGGTTCATTTTCATTTCATTTTTTTTACAGTGTGTGGCATTGAAATGAAATTTGTGCTTTGTTATCGCTATCTGTATGTTTTGACAGCGAATATCAATTTCATGTCATGTGTGCTGGGAAAATGAAACAAAAAAATATAACCAAACAAACGTTTGACATGTAACGACCCTGCTTGCACTTGAAAGTCAGATATAGATTTTTTCAGTGAATAAAAAGTCAAATAATTTTCCTATGAAATTAAAATCAGTTTTTAAGTGCAAATAATTTTTCCTCGAGTTCTTTTTTCCTTTTTTATTTCTTTATTTTGGTTTCTACTTGACGGTCACATGTATAATGATTAATGAAACATTATCAAATATAGCGAATTCGGTGATATTTAATACGCAAAACAACAGTCAACATCCAAGTGCACAACAGCAACAGCAGCAGCAGCAACAACAACAATCAATAAATTTTTCCTCAAATAACAATAAAAATCAAAATAATAAGAGTATAAATTTATCGAAAAACAATGTAAATGTACAAAATCATAATAATAATGCGAGTTGGAGTGCCGGTAATAAAGCTGGCAAAAGTAAAGGTGTTAAAGGAAAATATTTTTGTGATATTTGTGGACAAACAGTGTCTGCAATAAGCTCAATTAAACGCCATAAGGACGCTGTTCACTTTAAAATTAAAAAGAAATTCAAGTTGCGTGAGTGTCCCGAGTGTGGAAAATCCTTTTTCCAACTGGCAAAACATTTGAAGATCAAACATCGGGACTCAAAAGTGAAATGTACAATTTGTGAACGCATTTTGAGTTGTTCATTTTCATATAAACGACATTTGAAAAAAGTACACGGATTTTTTAGAGACGACGAATCAAGTCAAAATCAAGTACCACCAGAACCAGTTAAACTGTCAAATTCAAGTAAAGACATGGATTATTCATATCCGTACAGTCACAATAGTAGCAGTGGAAAGAGATCAAGTACCAGCAGTAACTCGTCACAACAAAGTGCACACTCGTACCAAAGTCCATCAGCAGGTAATTTCAAAAAAATTTCCGAAGAAATTTCAATTTAACATTTTCATTATTTGCAGCTTACGATCCTGGTATGATGTTATCACGATTAATGGTCGACAATACTTCACCAATGGACTTTAAACATGATTGGATGTCATATGCACCTCCATTTGTGCCATTTAAGAAGCCATTTCCCTCGGATTACAGTTCGGCCACATCAAGTCATTCCAAATCTGGCAATATGATGAGTTCGGCATTTCCACATTCAGCATTTGGAAGTCCTGAAGGTACAGCAGCTGCTGCAGCTCTTAATTCATTTTATCCGACAAATTACCCTTTTTATCCGGGTGCCACCCCAACAATTGATTCCCAACGATCCGGTAGCAGTTCAACAACATCGACATCAACAACGGCAAACAACAAAAATGAAGTTGTAAAAGATCTCTCACAATTGCTCGGCATTGAGGGCACTGTCGAAGGCAGTTACATACATCCTAGTCAAATTGGTGCTAATACTAGCAGTAATAATGACAACACATCACATAACACAAATGCCAATAATAGTAGCAGTGGAGGTGGCACCTCAAACAACAATCCAAATGCAGTTATTTGTACAATTTGTAATCATAGTTTTCGTGATTCCTCGTCCCTGCGACGCCACACAAAATCAAAACATGCAAGTAAATTTGAGCAAATGGAAACGTCAAAACAACAACGGAAAAAGTACAAATGTAGTGTCTGTAATATGCATCTTAGTTGTTCGGGCTCAATTCAACGACATATGCGATTAATGCATAACAAGGTGGGCGATCAGCCAGCTCAAGGTCAAGCGAATCCAGATTGTCAATACACGTGTTCCGTGTGTCAGCGGAGTTTCATGAATGAGATATCGTTACAACGACATTTCAGTTATCATCGGAAAAGTAAAGAAGTTCCTGATGGCAAATCAAATACGACGACAACAAATAATACTTATAATACGTGTCCACCATGTGATCGAGGATTTGAAAATAGCTGGAGTTATGAACGACATATGTTGACACACCCAAATTCACCACACTCAGCAACAAATCCAGCAGGTAAGGTAGGTAATAAGGTTACAGAAATTAAAACGAACGAAAGTGAACGAACTGCATAAGCGCATTTCCATGGACGGACTCTTCCAATTCGATCCTTCGAATTCGTAGAATCATTCAAAACCAACAGAGTGTGTCTTTAAAAGGGACTTTGAATGCCGAAATTAATTTCACTAAGGTATTGGTCTTAAAAATGTCAGACAGACATCAAAGTCTCCTCAAAATCGCATTTTTTTGGAAATTGAAGGGAAATGCGCTTAAAATTCCAGTTTTCCTTCTTTTTCATTCATTTAAATTAGCAAAGTTCATAGGATGGAATGATTTCACTTGACATTTCATTTGACGTTTGTTTTTCTATAGAAACACATACGGAAACGTCAAAATTTTGTATGCGAAATTTTAAATGAATTCTGTTCTATGGACTTAACCCATGAAATTAAATTAAGTTATCATGAAATTTTCCTTTAAATTCCCTCATTTAATTCAATTTCTCTTTAATTTTAATTTCCAGGTATGCACCGAGTGTAATTTATGGGTAACAACAACAATGTCCCTGAAACGCCACAAAAAACTTAAACATCCCGACACATATTTCCGTGAGGAAAAGTTACGCTCCGAACTCGATGAACGCAAAAAATATAAGTGTGAAATTTGTGACAGAAAAATTGCCAGTTACTCATCCCTGCAACGACACCACAAACTGGTTCATAATCCCGAGAAAAAGGCAGAGTCTTTGAAAGACAGTACTAATAGTAATAATTTAAGTCTCTTAAATGGTTTTGATCTATCAATTGGATCCAAAAACTTGAATATTCCTTCATTCACTCGAAATCAACTAAATAATTTTTAACATTTAATCATAGTAATTAAAATTTTTACATACACACACACATTTACATACACATACACACACACATATGAATAGTAAACACTTAATCAATCATCAAAAGTAAAAGTAAAAAAAAACTTAATATAATAATAATATAATAAAGTAATAAAATTAATTAACAATAATAATAAAAATAATAGCCATAGAATATAAATTAAAATAAAAAAAAAAAACAGTAAAGTTTAACACTAGAAAATAGTTCAGGATGCTTTTTTTGGATAAAAAAATAATAATATTGAAGTGAGACATGTAAATTTTAATTTAAATTCAAGTAACGGTTAAATTTCAAAAAAAAAGTGTCCGAGAAATTTATAAAAAAATAATTTAAAATGCTTTTCAATTAAAAATAACAAAAAAATATAAATACTACTCAAAAAATATATCTCAAAATACTATAAAATTATACTAATAAGATGAATAATATCAAAAAAAATATGAAAATATGAAGAAAATTAGTTAATAAGAAAATATTTTAGTAAAAGAGGAATAAAAAAAATAAAAGTTGATTAAATTTAAAAGGTTAAAATTGAATATTGTATTTAATTTAATTTAAATAAAAAAAAAAATTAAAATGATTTAGAATAAAAGTCAATGTTCACGTTTTATAAAGAAAATGTTTTGAGTTTATAATTTTCGATTTGAGAGAGTTAAAAGAAAAAAAATGACAACGATACGCAGCGTTCCCAAGCGGTCACCCATCCAAGTACTAACTGCGCCCGATGTTGCTTAACTTCGGTGATCGGACGAGAACCGGTGTTTTCAACATGGTATGATCGTTGCCGATGTGTCCCTGTACGATGAAGGTACTTAAATGACGAGAAATATTTAATTTTATGATAAGAAGACGATTTTCGTACAAAATTTATTTTAATGGTATAATTCTTTTTTCGCAATTTATACATGACAACATCCATTCAAGTCATTGTTTCTATGAATGTACATACAAAAAAATGTACATAAAAAAAATACTGTATCAAATTCAAAATTAAAAGGATATCCGTCCTTTTATTTTCATCTTCTGATCTTTTAAGATGATTTTCAATTTTATTTCAATGCCTCTCAAAGTACACTGAAATTCAAAGGCAAAAAATCTCAAATGACATTACATTGCATAATCTTCTAATATTTTTTATGAAATAAGAACAAAAAAGGAGAAACAAGTATCAAATTAAATTGAAATTGAAATGTCCTTTAATTTTTTTTTTATTTTATTTTTTTTTTCATTTAAAATTCAGTAGCTCAAAACCTTATCTTAAAAATGAACTTACGCTCAATTTCAATTTTTTTTTTATCTCAGTTTAAATTGGAATGACATCGTAATTTCACACTGATTAGGTTTTTTTGTCTTGTGTGTGTTTATGTAGCCGAAATTTAAAATGAAATTATGATAAGATAAAAAAAGAAGGAATTTCACACGAACCTAATTTGATGGTTAAAATACACACCTTCAACACCCAAAGTAAACCGAAATCGTTAAAGGATATTTAAAAAAAAATAGTAACAGGTGCTTCATTGTAATTTTATCAAACTTAAATTTAAAAAAAAAAATTGGTCTTGTTGTTTTATGAGGATTTTATGGGGATCAGGTAAAAGTTTGGATTGAAAATTATTGCAAAAAAAATGAATTTCAAAGGATATTTGATACTATTATTGAAAGGATAAAATTATTTTTTTTTGTTACACTGAATGACAGCTTGGGATGATTATGATGTGAAATGAACTTCAATAATGCAACTTCACATTGATTTGGGGATCTAAAATACTTTGAGTTTAATTTGAGTTGCAAGTAAGAGTTTCAATTTAATGAGAATTATCCTGTTTGGGACGTTTGACTTATAAGATAAGAATGGATCTTAGTTCTCCTTCAATACATCCAATTCGTCAAAGAATGTTAAAATGACTTTAGGATCTGTGCTAACTACAGTAAAGGGAGATGGAAAGCCCTTCCTGAAGTAGCGGGTCCTCACTCTAGCCAAAGCTTCACACTCACAGAGGATGCACTTTAATGTTTCATCCTTTTCTAGGCAGTGCCTGCAGGTGCTTGAATCACTCCTTCCTATCCTTTTAAGATGGCTGCGCTTAAGGCAGCGTCCTGTTAGGAGACCGGTCTCTGTTGTCTAATTGTTGGATAATGGATAATTTCTTTGAACAGTTCACAAACTCTTTGAAGTTATATTTGAGTTCTGACAGTGAAAGTGGTGGATTAGTTTACCCTCTCTGTCGCAACGTTGCGAAAGAATAAAAGAGAATGTTCATTTCACTCGATTATTGGTTTAAAGATAGCACAATGTGTCAAAATTTTTACTTTTTCGGAGTTCGTCAGTTCAATTTTGCCATCGGAGAATTGATGCTATTAGCTTCCGTGTTCACATTCAAATGAATTGAATTGATTATTATTTGGTCGTGAATTTGAATACAACTAAAGAGGACGCTAAATTTCTAAAGAAGGCTGTATTGAAATTTGGGCATTTGATGGTATAATTTCATCTGTTTTTCCACCCATTCCGAGATGACTTTTTGAAATAGCTCAGACTCACTCCGCAAAAGAACTCAGGGCCAATAAATTTCCCTTCAGCTCACTTCCTTGTCAGTTCATCCGTCATTTCATTACTTTCGATTCCTTTATGACATGGTACCTACATCAATGTGATCTTTCGATGATGTTTCGCCTGTTTGTTGAGACATTTGAAGCATGTTTTCATCAATTAATTGCCTCATTTTAATCAATTAAGCCCTTAATTCTTGAATTCAATCACTGATAAACAATTTTTGTCACACCCAGCCCACAACTCCATTTCCACAAGCTTTGCAATTGTTTACTTTTCAAAAATGTCAATTAATGCCCACAACGCCCTCTGCATACGTCTCTAATTTTAAAATCACTTGTCATAATTTAATTTCAATTTCATGTGAAAAAAAATCAATACAAATTATGTAATAAAAAACAAAGAAGGTCCTTTTACATGAAAACTTATTTATTGAAACTTATTGCATGTCCTAGACATCCTAGAAATCGGTATTTCTTTTTTGATCCTTCTGAAATAATAACAAAAAAAAATAAAAATAAAAGAAAATAAATAAATTAGCCAAGTGCAGAGAAATGTCATGCAACATACACTCAGACACACTCGCACATGCAAGATAAAGATTTACACATGTGAACCAATTTTTTATGACCTGATGATGATGAAAACTGCTTTTGTCGGCTCGCACAGTGGGGGTTTTGTCAGCACTAACTGTTTTTATAGTGTTCCTTTGTTCTTTGATTTCTTTTAATTTTCATTTTATTTTCATGTAATTTTATTTTTACATTTTTTTTTGTATTTTTGCGGTTCAAAAACGACTTCTTGACTTTAATTTTTTTGATTTTTGTCATTAAATGCCTTTGAATCCGAAGTACCTGAAAAATGTTACGTAAATCAAACATTGCCTTGTAAATTAATCATATTAACTTCAAATTTAATCACTGTAATTACAGTAAATTTATTTTGAAACAAAAATTTAATTAAAAATGTTTGAAATTTATCATTAAAATGTCAGTCAATACAAAGCGCTTTGATATGATTGATAAATGTAAATACAACGAGGAAAAAAAAACCTTGAAATATCTTATTTACATTGAAATTGTAGACCATTTATTACTTTCTTATTGACAGATTAATATTAGAATCAGTTAAACGTGCAAAACAATAGATTTTGACGTTTGAATGTCGAATGTAAACCAATTTTATAGTTTGATTTTATTTTATTTTTGTAATGATCATTAATTTTCAGTTTTTTTTTAAGTTATGTTGTTTGTAATTTAATTTTACAATTACAATTTCTTTGAATATCATTTTCTTGTAATATAAGCTTTTTATTTAAAAAAAAAAAAGATTCCTTTAAGTCAAAAGTTAAGTCTATTCAAACAAATAAAGTTAATTCTCTTTTCTTGAATGTATAAAAATGAAAAAAAAATAAAAATACAAGAGAAAAGAGTCATAAATCATTTATAACCAAACCAAACACATTTTTGTGCGATTATACAAATTTTATGAATAGCAAAACTCCTGCTGGGTAAAAACAACAGTTAACCAGATAATATTTGTTTTTATGTGTTTTTGTAAATAAATCATTTTCTAGTCGTGTTTTTTTTGTTATCCTTGCTTCTCCTTAAAAAAAAAGGAAAGACACGATTAATTTATTATCTTAATTAAATAAAAGGTTCTTTTTTTGAAAAAATTTCGATGCAGACAAAAATTGTTTGAAAAAAGGAAAAAAAACACTACTGAAACGGTGTAACTCTTTAATCATCATTTTATGGGTTTCATGGTGCCTCCCAAATAGAATTATAAAAAAAACATTGAAATTGAAACCCAGAAAATGTTTTCTTTCAATTTCAAAGGTAACAAGAGCGGTTTCTCTACAATTTTTATTTTTTCTTTAAAAATACGATTAAATTTGTGAATTTGAAAGAAAATATTGAGGATAATAAAAGGAAACAGCATGCAATTATTAAAGTGATTATTATTTTATTGCAGTTCTCATTAAGGGGTCCGTATTCTGAAAATTTTGTATTTAGTGTTAATGTGACCACAATTGATATTTTTTACAAACAAAATCAATGAGAGTCCTAGAAATTTTTATGACAATGAATAAAAGGAAAATTACTTGTTGAATTAAGCGCATTTTAAGTTTGACAGGTAAAGAACCAAGCCTTGAGCAGCAGAAACAGACAAGAGAGAGAGAGACTTTTGATATCAGATAGGCGCCTATAGAATTGGGCATATAAAACAAGAAGTGTCGCAGTTCAATTGTTGAGCTCAAATATGGCATGTCGGACCGATTAATTTCATGTTAAGCCTCATGCCTTAAGTTTGATTCAATGACAGATTTTGACAGCTTTTCATGATGATCAAAAATCAGCTTGAATGATGGCATGACAAGTTCAGATACGGTCAAAATGCCTAGTAGCAGACATCTTCAGGTCATCAATAGCGCATCTTTACATTTAAATCCAGGTAAGTAAATTTTATCATCAAAAATATAAAAGTCATAATAATCCTTTTTGTTTTTGTTTAACTTGAAAGGAAAAATTTGAATATTCATTTGAAGAAAAGATATTATCAATGGGTGTCAATAATGTGTAGAAATATTTAATAATAACAAACAATACGAAGGGTATGTGCCATTCCATGCCATTCCAAACCATATAGTAGGAATACACAATTCAATATCTTATAATAATAAAATGAGATAAAAGAACAAAAAAACTTTATATGTTTAGGTAATAGATAATAATTCCTTTTTGTGTGCAACAAAAGGATTGTGTAAAGACCATGAAATTTGGATAAGTAAAAACATCTTTTAAAATTTCTTCGTTCTCCATGAAAAGGTACACAAAAAAATATTTATAATATCCGGAACTAATTCCTTAATAGGTGCCTTTTTGATCAGAATTTTATGGTTATTGTGATTTACAGATTTGTGAATGATTTTGAAGGATCAGACACGATTTTTATTTGACATTTTAAATTAATTTAATTATTTTTTTTTGATAGATGACGAAGATGAATTTGAAGATGTCAAGTGAATCGAGATTCTGGATGCTTGAAAGAAAAATTTAAAAAAATTTATTCAAGCAAGAAGTGTATTCAAAAATTTTAAATGTATCCAGGAAAGTGCAAATTTTTTAGAGGAAATCGAATAATGCCGATCTTGAAATCATCACCAGTAAACTTCAGTCAATCCTACACGATTTTACAGGCTATCATTCAAAGATTTGACGTTATCAAAGACCTAGGAGTGTGGTTTGAATCTAAATTAAACTTAAAATATCACATCAATATTACGGTAGCCAAAGCTAAATCCGTGCTCAGTCTCAATAACCAGTTAAGTCACGAGTTTGAGGATCAATTTTTCTCACAGATCCTTTATAGAACTGCTGTTTGTCCAATGATTGAGTATTGAAGTTTCATTTGGATGCTAGAGCTTGCTATAGACATTACTTAAACTGAATCTGTTCGAAAGCACTTAGTTTTGCTTGAAACTTGGATGAAATGATCTATTTCAATTACCTCCATATAGGCATCGTCTCAAGCTTCTCGATATATTGACACTACTTGATCTTAAAGAGATGCTAAGCTGTACTTCAATGTAATTAAGAGCAATATCAAGATAGAATGAGGGTCACCAGAATTTCCTTCCACTTGAAAGGACGCAAATTTCGTCCTTCTTAATGAGAAGGGCAATCATACCGTCCTTCCATGATTGTAAAGATCTGGTCAGCCTACACATTATTTATCGTCTCTTAAATGAGACCCTCAAACTTGCACTTTATCAATATCGTACCATGTCCATTTCCTCAGTCACTATCAATGACTTTAACATGAAATAATGAATTTTTAACTTTCTATTTTAACGTTACCCAGTTAGAAACATATTTTGACATGAAGACCATATGCCTATAGATACAGAGATCATGGAATGTCAAAGTCAATTAAGCGTCAATTAAACGCCAAATAAGCGACTTCCTTATAACAGTTAAATTTCGTCAACGTATTTAATTTAAACATAAATAATATAAAAAAAGCTTTTTAATAACGATTAAGCGACAAAGAAAACAATTTACTAGAACTAAGTACATAGCTGTTAGCTGTGCTGCTTTTAAAAAACAATTTCTTATGTTTAAAAACAAAATGATAATAATAATAATAATGTACTAAAAAGGAAAAAAAAATATATAATCACATCAAAAACTGTTTTTTTCTTCATTTAAGTATAGTATTTTGTATAAGATAATGATATAAATAAAGAAAGAATGAGAAAAAAAACTATAAGAGCACACTTTTCTTGCTGACGAATCTCCATTTGCTACTTTATAATAATAGGGTCTCTTTTAGTTGATGCTTTTTGTTACATTTAACAATTGTTCTCAAAGCTCTCATTTTAAATTCTTGTAATTTGCTATGAAATGAAATGAAATATAATGTTATGAAAAAAGCTGTGTATGTTATTTGTGTAAGTTAAGTAAATTAACCCTGAAATTTATTGTGGTAAAAAAAATTACTTAACATTAAAAGCATAAAGTACATTAATATTATGTGTGTATGTTGCGATGTTTTCATCATCATCATGAACATTATCGTTTTGCGCATTACAACATAAATTTTAATAATACTTGTGAGAATCAAATGAAAATTAAATGCAAGAGATTATCAAGAGTAATAATTATGCCACGCCTAGCATTTATTTTCATTGGACCATCTTGCACACACTTTCACATTAATATTGTCACACACACACACAAATACAATGATCATCTTGTACATTACTCTGAAAAATTTCTATTTAACAATACTTTTTTTTGTGTGTTTTTCCTTCTTCTTCTTCTACTTCTTCTCCTCACAATATACTTCACTTTTAAAACGCATGTCTCAACATACAGAGAGATGCCCGAAAAAATGAGTTGTTAAAAACTGTGTACAATAATAAAAGGATCGTTTCTATTTTTTACTACACACACATATGTGTGTGTGTGCGTGTACCACATATAACATAGAGACCAAAATAAAATGTATCACCAATGTTTAAATACATGTTACACACCATACTATTATAAAATACTTTTCTTTTTTTCCCTATAAATAAATTTATGCTATATATGTGTGTTGTACAATATCCATACAACATAATTTTTTTTTATTGTTGTTAAAATACACAGTAAAACACACATACACAAATACACACGTGATAGGATGACGACGACAGAACAACTCACAGAGAGTCTTAACAAAAATAAAATCAAAATCGATTTAGTTTGATTTTGTCTGTCGTAAATGCTATATAGATTATAATAATTATAAACTTCACTCACTCATTCTCAAAGATATATAATCTTGTTGTATTTTTTTTTTTAATATTACTGTAACAACATACACATAACATACTTTTAACTTATAATTATATATATTATTTCGGACTTTACTTATTATTATTTAGTAGTGCGTTAATATCTGTGATTAAATGATGAGTTTTTATCATAATCGTGCAACAATTCATTATTATTGTATTTAATTCAATAAACATTGTATATTAAATTGATTTTTTTTTGGAAAAAAAATTATATATGAAAGTGAATTTAAAAAAAAAACAATAATTGAAAAATAAAATTAATTAATTTAAAAAAAAAAATTAAAGCAAGGAATTAAAATTAAAAAAATTGACATAAATGTTTATATTTCAAAGTTAAATTTAAATTAATTTCAATTGAAAAAAAATCAGTCAATTTTGGATTGAATCCACTTTTATAAATGAGTTCTGCTGGATACCTTCAATTGCAGCAATATCAAGCTTCAAAGGTAATTTTAAATTTAACTTAAAAAAAATTGAGCTGATAGCGAATTTAGAAATTTTTTTTTTGACGGGGCTCAGAAATTAACTTTGAAAGTAAAATAATTTTTTCAAGGAAATTAAATTGAAGTAATATTTTAAATTTATTTTAAAAATTCAAAAATATTTTCAAAAAGGTTATGGTAAAATTTTTTTTGAAATTTAAATAATTTTCCAAAAGAATTTCACAGCTTTAAGTTTTCTGATTGACTTTTAGAAGCCTTGCTTAATCAAATTTTAAATTTCTCCGGTATTTTTTACTTTTTTTTTTTATTACAATTAGATTCATTGAAATCGTAGAGGTCTCGCGGCATGCCATTATACTTTTCTTTCAAAGCAGTTTACTATTTTTTGAAAAATTTCTTGTAAAATAATCCTTTTTTTTTGGATTATTTGAAAACTTTTCTTCCAGTTATTGAAATTAATAATTTTAGTAGTTTTTAAGACAAACTAGTAAAACATTTATAAATCAAAGTTTTTCGATATCCGATATCGGTCTTAATGTAAAAAATTATAAAATTTTAGTGTAAAACGTTATTTTTGAGATTCTGGTTGCTCTTTTTTCCGTTTTCATTTTTAATTGTTAAATTTAATTTTCAAAATTAGCCTTCGAAATAACCGACGATCGATTATGTTAGTCTATTATTTTTTCACTCTTTGTTTTGAAAGTAAAGCCTTTGGACTAGCTTCAACAAATTTTCATAGCAGTTTTCGCCTTTCTCCATTCCTTAATCATTGAAATTTAATTTGAAGCCGTTTTTGATTTCAACAAACTCTAGTTAATATTTCCATCATACTTTTCTCGTATGATTAGATGACTCAGAAAATTTAAATTGAATAGAAGCCAATTCTGGGCTAAGGCTTTTTCGTTAAATATAATTTTTTACTTACCTGATATCAATGATGAATCTCCGAAAATTTTCCGACGCACAAAATTTGATTTTAATTGAAAAAAATTTCAAGAATATTTTTAAATTTACTTCAAGTTTTAGTTTTGCTTCATAATTTTTTTAATGAGTCCTGAAAATAAAGAAAAATATTTAATTAATTAAAAATATGAAAAATATTGAATACAAATTTTTCTTTTAAATTAGATGCCTACTTTAAATATCTTACCATACCAATATCCTCCTCAACCATCATCCGTTGGTTCAATTGGTTGCTCGACAGGCTCAGCAAGTATTTCACCAACACAATCCATCCCATCAACTGGAAATGCAAGTCCGGATGTTTCTACCTCATCAACTTACAGTTATCCGGGTTTTCCGCATTCATTGGATATCTCTTCAAGGTAATTATTTTATTCAATTCAAATTTAATATTTAAGTTTTTCACATTTTCTCTGCAATTTCAAATAAATATGTTTAATTACAATTTATATTAAATATCAATTTTTTATCATTTCTCCTCACATTAGACAATCAATGCCTTTCTCCTATCCACAATATCACAGTAACAGTTATTACGATCACAATTCATGGTTTGCCCAAACCGAAACACCAAATCCCTTTTATCAAAGTTGGCATCACAATGACACCTATCACAATTTAAAGTTGGAAGAATACACATTACCGCCACAAGTTGCACGGCGATGTGCCCGATGTACGTGTCCCAATTGTATCAATGAGCTATCGGGACTTCCTCCTGTTGTGGGTCCCGATGAAAAAGGAAAACGCCAACATCTTTGTCATATTCCTGGATGTGAGAAAGTTTATGGTAAAACATCACATTTAAAGGCACATTTGCGATGGCATACGGGTGAACGTCCATTTTCATGTAAGTGGCTTTTTTGTGGAAAGAGATTTACACGGAGTGATGAGTTGCAGAGGCATTTTAGAACGCATACTGGTGAAAAAAGGTAAGTGTTGATGATTTTTGAATTTAAAATAATTTTTCAATTAAAATAATTTATATTTGAAATTTAATTATAATTTTTTCTTGTCTGTATTATTAACAGATTTACTTGCCAAACATGCAGTAAGAAATTTATGAGAAGTGACCATTTGGCTAAACATATTAAAACGCATGAAAATAAAGTGAAAAGAAATGCAAGTGGAAAATCAATTGCTAATAATAATAAAGGTGAAAATAATAATAATAGTAAAAAGAATGTAAAAGACGAGGAACGAGCAACTGATATTGTAATCAAGAAAGAAAAAGAGGATTTGAACATTTCAAATAATAATAACAATAATGATAGGTCAATTTGTGATATAAATCACGAAAAAAAGAATCAAGATCAATTTTTATCACCAAATTATCCAAATTACATGTCATCGTCCCCTTATTCAACTAATGCCGTATATCCAAATTTTCAATCAGTAAATTCATGTTTGAGTGGCAACAGTACAGTCGGAGTTAATCATAATAATAACAATAATAATACGTTTTCACCTCCAACACCACCACTCCTATCAGAGAGTGAAGCAAAAAATATGTTTCATACAGCATATAATACGTCATATCCGTCTCATCTTCATCATCATCATCATCATTCAACATTCTCAACTAATAGTATAAATAATAGCAATAATAACTATAATCAAGTTCATTCACGTGTTCCGTTAAGTCCATCTACTTACTCATCAAGTAGCAGCAATACCGTACCTCTATCAACATCATCATTATCCAACACTTCACATCTAATACCAGGTTCAACAACTACATCAACAACACCACCTCAAAATTATCACCATTTTAGTAACAGTGATTTACCGTATTCAGGTCATCATCAGTTAGTTACTCCAAGTAAAGCGTCTGGCTTAAATTATCATCAAACCCTAAATAATAACTCATATTACATGACAAATATCACAATTAATCAAATTGGACCTCTCTCAACGAGTCCCAGTACTGCAACGAGATCTCTCAATGCAACAAACCCCCTTGCAAGCTCATTACATTTATCAAGGTAATTCACATAAGATAACATTGAAGTCCTTTAATCGCCATAAAAATACTGTCAATATCTCAGTTTAACATAGAAATTATAACAAGCTCAGAGATTAAAATGTGCCATTACACTTAAAAAATTAAAATAAAATAAAACAATACAAAAAAAAAGTAAACACAATTGATACCTTAAAATTAACATTAAATTGAACGAAACAGATAACGAAGTTACATAAAATGATTTTTAAATTATTTATTTTTTTAAAGTTTTCATATAAAAGTCAAAGTTTTTTTTGAAAGCAATCGAACAAGAAAAACCTCAAAAAATATAATACACAAGCTCAGTTAATATTAAATTAAAAGGTAAAAATAATTGAATGTAATACGAAATTAATATAAATCACTTTTAATATAAAATATGTTAAGAGTTATAAAAGTAAATGTATGTAAAAAATTGTATAAATTAATATTTTATTTATGATAGGTCAAAATGTGTTAAGCAAAAATAATAATACAAGTACAAAAGTTTGTCTAAATTATGCTAGTAATAATTATTAAAAAATTTTATTGTGTCAAGAAAAATATCGTAAATGAATCCTATGGTTAATATAATAAAATGTATAAGTAGAAAAAAAGAAATGTGTCATTTTATCTTATTTTATTGTAATATCAAACGAAAGGATTGTTGTTAAATTATAGGTGAGTGTTACCCTACTTTTAAAAGGATATGAGTTCAAGTGAGTTGAAATTATGCCCAGTGTACATTTGAGCATAGGAAGCACCTATGCGAATATTTTGTGATTATGGTCCCATTGCACAATTGACATGTCATGTTTAATTGACTGGTAATTTTGAAAAATTGTGCTTCCATTCACTGGGAAGTTAATTGAATGTCAAGAAATGTGCGTTGGGATGAAATTGACTCTAAGAAGCAGCATACAGAAAAATTTAAATTTGAAGGACATATCATAATATTTTAGGGCCCTGCAGTCCAGTTCTAATGGACTCTTCTTGAATTATGGGTCTGACAAGCTTTTCTCAAAAAGGTTATGGGCAAACTGTGTTTACTTGAAATGCACTCCTAATGTGCACTGGGTATCACGATATCGAGTATTACGCTACATCCTTGGTTGTATTTGATTACTTTAAGATTCACATTTCCTCGTTTCACTTTATAACACATTATTTTCAAATGATTCACATTTGTCTCTCGACTTTCAACCACATCAGTCATCATTTTACTGTAACTCACTGTGATTCATTATCATGGAATTGTTTGAAATTGCATCATACGTCATTCTCATATTATCAATAATCTTAACATGTTCAATGATTTTCATTTCAATCTTTTACACTCGTCTACGCAAAATCAAAATTGAGCCTATTCTAAGTTACCAAAGACAAGCAGTTCGTGTTCAGTCTACCGGAAAAGAAAATATCAGTGAATATGATGATCCAAATCAAATAAGACCGATTTCTGGAATGACTCCTCAAGTAAGTCATCCATATCAAAGGAGCGTTCTTCATCGCAAAGCACCAGTGTTACCAGTAGCACCAATGGAAGAAGCTCCTCAAAATGACGGTGAATATGATAAATTAAACTTCAATCGGCAACGAAATTACTGAATTACTTTTGTGATCAGGATATGGCGCCATATAAAATATTTCATTTCAATTATAAATGTATTTTTGACAGGTTTTCTTTCAATAATAATAATAATAATAATAAAAATTTACATTTAAATAAAATATTCATAAAATTGAATATAGAATACAATATTAATCATAATAGTAATAATAAGAATAAATAAAAAATTAGAACTCCTAACCACTGGGCGGTTTAGAAAAGTGCATTTCGATGGGACTCGATTCATTGAATAAAATTACGTTTTAAATAAAATATATATGAATCATTATAAATATTTTAATCGGAAAATTGGAAAAAAAATGATAGTAACAAAAAACCGTTAAAAAAATATATAATTTTGGAAAAATCGTGGATTTTGGGAAATTTTGGGCTTTTGACCGTTTTCAGGCTCTAGAGCCCAATACCTGCGCCCAATTTCAAAGCTAATGAGTTAAATTTTATTCTAATGAGCCCCTTTATTGAACAAAAGAAACCCGACCCTGATCCGATAAACCATTCCGTTGTTATAGACCAAAACGTATTTTTACCGATTTCAGGCTCTGGAGCCCAATCCATGAGCCCAATCTCAAAACTAATGAGTTTAAAATCCGATGGACCATTCCGGAGTTATGCGTGGATCGGACAGACTTACAGACTTACAGACTTACGGACTTAAGGACTTACGGACTTACGGACTTACGGAGTGACGGCGGACAAACCGTCTGTAATAGTGCATTTTTTCTTACGAAATGCACTAAAAAGAAATTATATACTAAAACTTTTAAAATAGTAGCATGGTCATTAAAAGTATTATCGGTCGTCTGCGGATGCTTAAATCAGATGATACGTCAATATGTTGTTCAAAGTGTATGCATCAGTGTAAAAGTGTAAGGTAAGTCAATATAATTGACAATTTTACAACGTCATTGTAATTATATCATCATTATATGTATTGTGTTCTGTACTGTTTTACAGATTAACGAATCAAATAAGAATGAACAAAAAAAAACTAAAGCTTTTGTATAACACCGACTTAGAAGACGTTGATGAACCAGGTCATTATCGACTTTGTATCGATTAGTGTAAGTTAATGTTCATAAATTGTGCTCAAGTCAAAAATTTTTTTTTTTGATTTATTGTAAGTGAATTTAGTTAAAATGCGCTTTTGAGACCCATCTGAAGTCTGTTAATGAAATTGATTGGGTTTGATCGAATTTTCATTGTTTGAGGTGGCCCTATCTAAAATTTTATTTTCAATTTCGTCTTTTTATTTTGATTATTTGAAAATTTTCATAAAAATGCACTACGTTAAATTCTCTAAGTTTAATAATACTTTTTATGTGTTGTTTTGTTTTGAGTGTGTATAATATGATGTTGATCTATTTTTTGTGCACTTGACACTTTGTATGGATGGATGGACTAGGGTGGTTTTTCATCGAATAACTAAAAATTTCTAACAAATTAAATTTTTCATCTAATTCTTATTTTAAAATCGTCAAAATTAATAATACGTTTGAGATATGACCAGCTCTAATGATATGAGAGTTTGTTAAACAAGTTCAGAGTAATTCGAAGTTAAAATGAATCAATCGATAGATAAAGAAGAATTTTGAGGTTTCTTTTTTCAGGAAACTACTTTTAAAAACTTCAAATATGACTGAAATTGCTGAAAACTGGCTAAATGAGCTTCAGGAAGTTGATTGACATTAGAAGAACACCCATAGTCTGTATTCGAGCTCACATGGATCAATGGAAATATGAAGGTAAGTACTTTAAATGATTGATTTTCGCAAAAATGTATTTGAGCAGCTTCAATTCCAAAGAAAGACTGTTCACGCTGAGCATTAAACACATTGATCAGATTTATAAGGCGTCTATTGAGCCTGCACTCAGGCCATCAGTCGGGTCCATTGTGCATACCCGTTATCGTCATCAGAGGGCCTTAGCTTTTAATCCTGTCATCCCAAGCATCATCGCTACCTTTATGTAACCTTTAACTTAAATTGAGAAGCTGGAAAAAGGGACTGAGATTGTAAAGAGAATCGTACTGCCAACATTAAGGTCGAAAGTCTAACACTAACCGCTGCACCGTACAATCCCCCAAATGTGCCTTTTGTCTTAATTGTTGCGGTCATCAATTCCAGATAAAAATCATGACATTAAGGCTCTTTACTGTAAATAAGAAATAAGGAGCTATGATCCTTTTTAGATCGACGATCCAAGTTCATCGAAAAAAATTAACTTCTGGAACGTAAAAATGGCTTCAGACCAGTAACGAGGCACGCGTTGCGGCACCTTGATGTTATTTGACATTTTTCGGACTCTATTAATTGGCAATCTTTCAAAACCTTTTCTGGGGCTCTTTTATTTTTATATCACTTCAGCTAAGGGCCTGTAATATGACCTTAAAAATGTTCTGAAATCGCCTTACCCTGAAAAGTAACATAAAAAAATTTGAATCACCCTAGTCAAAAGAAATTCTATTATTTATTATTACTCTATAAAGTAGAAGGTGTTTTTTTCTACTTCTTCTCTTGCGTTAAACAATAAAGAAAAAGAACAACACACACAAAAAAAAAAACACAAAAGCATATAAATTTGAATCGGCAATATCAGACACGTTATGTTATGAGTATTAATGATTTTTAAAGGTTTCCCAATTTTTATTTAAAAGTGTACCGAATTATGGCGCCACTGTCTTGTGTTACGGTTGTCTTGTTGATTTGTTGATGATGATCACACAATAGCGCATTTTTGTACCAAAAAAAATAAAAGAAAAATTAAAAGAAAGGCTAAATAAATATTAAATAATAAAAAAGGCAATCTAATAAATAAATTAACTAGACTTGGGTTTTTCGATTATTATTTTGTTTTGTATTTTCATTTCTTTAAAGGGCAAATAAAAAAAAAATATAAATAAATAAAATTCACAGGGCGAGAGAGAGATCCCGAAATAATAACTTTAACGGTGCATCCTCGAAAAAAAACAATAAATTTTAATATTGAGTAGCTTTCAAAATAAATTATAATTCAATGGATGCAAGCCGACACTAAAACAATAAAATACGTTAAAAAGGAGAGAATTTCCTTGAAAGTGCTCAAAATGAAATTAAAACAAGAGTAATAAAATGATAATAAATTGCCTAAAATACATGACCGCACATCATGTTTGTTAAAAAATTAAAATTATTTTCTGGAACTAATTATAACATTTTGTTTATAGATTTACAGGTGCTGGATCTTGCTCGTAAGTATCCCTAAATTATTTATTCATGAAAAAAAAGGTTACACCACAAAAATATAAATTTTAATAAACTCATCATGATTTCATTTCATTTCATATTTTATTTTATATGAATTAATGATGAATGGAAAAATATGCTTCAAATTAGGAGAGAGAAAGAAAAATATTGAAAATTCATGCAACTTAATTGAAACATATTGTATTGAAAATTAATGTTATATTATCACGCGTCTTGTAAGTAGTAATCAATTTTTATTCAATTTTAATATTAAAAGTCAAAAATTTCACGTCTCACAATTCAAATGTTGTGTGAATTGGTGTATTGCTTGAAGCAAATAAATTTTGTATTTTAAAGTATAAAGAAGACACACTTTCCCACCAATCATCACCATTATTTCAATACAATAGACTTGGCAATTGACGCCACAAATATACAAAATCAATAAGTAGTGTCTAATTTTACTTATGCTTTTTCTTTTTGTTATATTACAATCATCATTATTATTATTATAATTCCTATTTGAATATTCCACAAAATATACGTGTGTGGATTGTTACAACCCCCTTTTCATTTATTATTATACCATATTAGGTTGCTCAATTAGACCTCATATTGTTACAGTGAAGATGAAACTGGCAATATAATGAAGTCATTAAAATAATCCTTTTCCAATTTGAAAATTCTTTGATTCAAATTCAAATAATTTTCTATCATTATAAATTATAATAATACAAAACTAATTTTATTTTACAATTGATTTCTACTAAAATTTGAAAATTATCTTATTTATATGTGTGTGTGTGCGTGTGTGTGTTTGCCTTGATAAGCTTATAACGAACGACGTTGACTTGCACAAATATAAAAAGTATAAATTTCTATGAAGGTAATGAACTCGTTACTTTGATGATATACTACGAGGGGTAACTAAATAAAAAAATCATCAATGAGGAAAAATATTTCAACTGGAAATGCTTTGAATAATTTTGTTTTTACTTACATTACACCAAATTCCAAACATTACTTTTCACACGCAGGCGAAAGTTGATGGGAGTTTGAAAGGTAAGAAGATTTTTTTAAATTTTTTTGATTAATTTTTTATATTTATTTTCAGAGTTGTTCAAATAGAATTAGGATCCTCAAGCTTTTACATTGAAAAGGTAACTGAGATAGAGATACAAGAGTTGTAGCTGAGAAGCTTTCAAGCAGAGGCCCAACAGGACAAAGCGAAAGGAAAAGAAGTACAATGACAAGTAAGGTCACAAATTAAGTATAAAGTCCATCTTAACTTTTTGTCATCTTACATGAGTAACTTTTTAATACAGTGCCCGAAGTCCAGCCCTATGCTCTAAGAAATGCAAGAAATATTAGACCTCTACCTTACATTTCTTCAATTGTGCACACATCTGTGATATATAGTGGCGTCAATATGTTCAATGAATTACAAAGTGCAATAACTGTTAGTGAAAATCTAGAAACATTTAAAAGTGAATTATTAAACTATGTTAAAAATAAATATTAGCTCTGCTGTCATATTAACTATAATATATCATCGAAAGATGGAGCTACAAACAACAACAACAACAAATTTACTTTCAAAAAGCCCTGTCCATGGTATTGAGAACATCAAAGATATCCTTCTTAGCCCCAAATGGTCAGTCAGTCATACTAAAAAGCACCGCGAAATGGTTGGACAGATCTGGTTGGATTCCTTACAGGACACACACGTCTACTAAAACACCTCAAGAAAATGAATCTAAGAGAAAGAGATTTATTCAGAATGTGTCAAGCAAAAGAAAAAACTGGAGAAGAAGGTTTTGTTGGCTGTTTGAATAGGCAAATGAATCCATCGGCATTCTTTGAACTGAAACTTCATTTGATATATGATTTCTTGAAGGAAAAAAGATTCCTTAAAGAGGAATATTATTTAATGTAAGTCGAAAGGCAGTTCACAAAAATCCCAATGAAGTAGTGTCTGAGGTGAGTAATCCTTCACACAACTTTATACCTAAAAGGTCAGTAACATGCACAAAGGAGTTGCTAAGAATGACTGTAGCTCAAGTGAGGGTACTGGTTGCATTCCTAACAGGAATTGCCAGATTGCTCAAACACTTGAACATCCTCCTGCATCTTAGCAATACAGCCTTGTGTAGAATTTGTGAAGAAGAAGAGGAAATTGCGGAACACATTCTGTGCTTTTGTAGAGGTTCGAATACTGGCAGACGTTGCTTTGGTTGTTTGAATGATCAAATGATTCCAACAGCATTATTTGAATTCAGACTGCATGGAACCAAGTACCCTCTGAGGTCTCACTGGTTTTGGGTTGAGAGTGTAGATGGCAAATTAAAAATATTTAATACATTGAGACACCTATGTCCCATATTGCTGAGCCCATATCACTGTAACCGACATAGGCCAAACACAAAAGCTACTAAAACCCATTTCAAAAAGGTTTACAATGACTTTAACGTTGAAGATCAGAACCCAGTTAGATTAAAGTTCTCAAGAGCACCACCGCGGTCCTATTAATGAGTCTATTTGTGTTCTAAGAGAAATTCACCCCCCTTAATTTTACCATCGATTTTCATTTCACTGTGTAAATTAAGAATAAATAACACAAAAAAATATTCATTGATCTACAAAATATATGTAAAAATGTAATAATATTTACTTAAAGACACACGCTCGACGCCACGTGTCCCTTATTTTGTTTCCTAACATTTCCTAATGAAGTGATAAGTTATGTACGGTATTTTCAATCAACCTTAAACAAGAGAGATGACACGAAAATTATTTCCTTGTCAATATACATTTTTTGGTATTTCACCATTAAATTAAAGTAACTTTCAAAATATGTCGTTAATTTACACCAAAACTATGTACAAAAGTTAAGCTAAATATAAATCAAGAAAACTCACATAAATTAAAAGTGATGAATGAACTTCTGAATTCTCAAGTCAAATTAATTTTCAATTCAAATGATGCTCATTAATAATGCCGACAATCTCCTTTTATAGAAGTTGGCTTCTGACGTTAACCACTTTATAATAATAAAATTTTTGATTTTATTTTTAATCTTTTGATGATGAGCCGTTGATCAATTATTATTGAGCATGATTAGTAATTCTTTTTGCTTATTATCGGTACATTTTTTTTCATCATCATATATGAATCGGCACCTGTAAATATGACTTTTAACTAAAATTTCTTATGTTAGACCCACATTGAAGATAAGATTAAAATCTCTCTTTCTCCTTCTTCTAAAACAAACATCAAATTAATGTTTAATGAATATCATATTGGAAAAGAGATAAATCTTTTAATCATGATGACGATAAAGATAAATCTTCATTCAACCAAAAAAAAAAAAAATAAAATAAAAACAACAAAAAAAGGAAAGTAAACAACAAAATTCTCATAATTTTAAATATATTTCTCTAATAATACAACAAATCATCAAAGGAATGCTAATCAATTTGAAAAAAGGGGCGTAAACTCTCTTTACACTTTAAAGTATGCTTTTTGGATAACTCTTTTATTTGATTTTATTGTCTTTGCTCTGTAAACAACGTACATTTTTTTTTAACATGAATTGTTGAATTGACACAAAATGGGGATCGAATTGAATAAATATGCTTGTTAGATGTCATTCAAATATCTTTTTGTTGTGTCAATATTTAAAGAAAATTTAAAATGAAAGAAAATGAAATACAATTTTGAAATTTTTTTCTTTAAATGAGTTCAGTAATGAAACTAATAATAAAAAAATATTTTAATGAACAAGAAAAATGGGAAATTCTAACCACTGGGCGGTTTAGAAAAGTGCATTTCGATGGGACTCGTTTCATTGAATATACTGTAACGTAGATAATTATAATATACGATGTAACGGAAAAAATTTGAATAAGCATTAAAAACGTAGATAATTTAATAGACGGTCATTTTGAAGTTAATATACGCTGAAATCGTCTATTAAATTATGTACGTTTTTGATAAAAAAATAAAGAAAAATTCATATATTTTCATTTTTAATCACTAAATTCATTTCTAAATATTAGCATTTTAAATGTTTTTTACTTATGTACTTATTTCAAAGCAAAAAATTACAAGGTGACGGATAAATTTTACTCAAATTTCTAATAAATTTTTGAACTTCTATTTTTCGTCAATAAACGCTAAATTTGAATGTTTTTTTCGTCAATATACGGTTTCTCATTTTCTTTTTTCGTCAATATACGGAAGGTCATCGTATATTAGATTTATCTACTTTACAGTAATTAAGTTTGAATTTTAATAATTATACCGCCATTTTGAAAATAACGGCCATTTTGAAAATTTTCCACCATTTTGAAAAACTTTCGCCATTTTAAAAATTAAAAAAAAATATTTGAAAAAATCGGACATTTTGGGCTTTTGAGCATTTTCAGGCTCTTGAGCCTAATTCTTGAGCCCTATTTCTGAGCCCAATTCCTGAGCCTAATCTCAGATCCATTAAGATAAAATTCATTTTAGTAAACTTCTCCACCCAACAAAACAAATTATAAATATTTTTAAAATTTTAACCGTTTTTAACGGTTTTTCAAGCTTTAGAGGCTCCGAAGCCCAATCCATGAGCCCAATCTCAAAACTAATGAGTTTAAAATCATCCTTAAGACCTCCTCTGTCTAATACAAAAAACCCGACCTCGCTCCGATGGACCATTCCGGAGTTATGGAACTAAATGAGGATCAGAGTGTCAGAGTGACAGAGTGACAGAGTGTCAGAGTGACAGAGTGACGGCGGACAAACCGTCTGTAATAGTGCATTTTTTCTTACGAAATGCACTAAAAAGGACAAACGTAATATGAAATGTGCTTAAAATGAAGCGTCATAGATTTTATGATTGATTTCGATTGATTTACGAACCAAAACATGCTCGAATTGAGTTCGTCGATTTCAGATATGAGATGAGTCTAAAAGCTCCAGTTAAGAACCAAAACGTACTTGAGGTGGGTTCGTCGATTTCAGATATGAGATGAGACTAAAAGCTTCAGTTAAGAACCAAAATGTATTTGAGGTGAGTTCGACGATTTAAGATATGAGATTAGACTAAAAGCTTCAGTTAAGAACCAAAACGTACCGTAGGTGAGTTCGTCGATTTCAGATATGAGATGAGAGTAAAAGCTTCAGTTAAGAAACAAAACGTACCTGAGGTGAGTTTGTCGATTTCAGATATGAGATGAGAGTAAAAGCTTTAGTTAAGAACCAAAACGTACCTGAGGTGAGTTCGACGATTTCAGATATGAGATGAGTCTTAAAGCTCCAGTTAAGAACTAAAACGTACTTGAGGTGAATTCGACGATTTCAGATATGAGAGGAGTATAAAAGCTTCAGTTATGAACCTAAACGTACTTGAAGTGAACTCGTTGATTTCAGGTATGAGACGAGGCTAAAAGCTTCAGTTAAGAACCAAAACGTACCTGAGGTGAGTTCGACGATTTCAGATATGAGATGAGACTAAAAGCTTCAAATACTAAAACCATTGGTGTGACGCTTTCACGGAAGTGGCGTTTTGCGGCCAATTGTGGAACTAATAAATACGAATGTAAATGGCGGGATGCCGATTTTTTTAGTTCACATTTCACACAACTGGTGTATTGTCGTTTGTGTCTCACCAATGCTAAAACTCCTTGTAAGTGATTTGTATTAAAACTTAACATGAATCAAATTAATTCAAGTATTTTTAAAACAAAACTCAGATAAAAAAATTTAACATGAACTCAATTTGTTTCCACTAACCTTTGATTTGAAATTATTTGCATTTATTTTTTTTTCAATGAATGTGCCTTCATTCAACTTGCATTTCAACATAACACATATGAATAAAATTGATTCATCAATTGAAGAATCTCTCAAACAAACACACAAAAAAAACAAATGTAGAGAAATAAATTTACATGAATTTTATGCGAAAAAACACAATAAATCCATTGCATGTTATTTTACATGTGAAAATGTTATAAAAATATAAATAGTATTTAGTTAAAAAAAAGTACAAAACTTCATATAAATAAACACGAGCATGAATAAAACATATTACCAGGATAGATTTATGGAAAACAGTCGTCACACTGTGTGTGCTGTTGTGTTTTTGTTATTATTTGTTATTTATACGCTTAAACCGAATCAAGTATAAAAATAATATTATTAAATGATATAAAGTTTAGTTTGGGGAGTTCATTTGAGTGGTGCACTTCAAGTAAAGTGATTTATAGGATAAACACGCCTACATTTAGTCATAGATCTATCCATTTATGTGTGTACTGTTTCTAAGAAAAAAAAGAGAAAGAAAAAAAATTTTCCTCTTTTCTTCTTATCTTTCTTATATCATGTGTTTTTGCTTTTCGTTCAACTTTTAACAATCACTAATGAAATGTATAAAAAAAATTCACAATAAAAAATGCAAAAAAAAGAGGAATTTCAATTTGTAATTTATGTTGCGATGTTAAAAGTAAAGAAAAAAAAACATTAACATATCTTTTCACTTATGCTATATGCTATGCTATGATAAACATTTGAACAGGAATGGCAACAGGAATTCCGTTCAATAAAGAGTTTTCTTGTCATTCATAAGTTAACTCGTAAAAAATTTCGTATTTAATTTTACAGCTAAAATATTTTAATAACAAAAAAATCATGAATAGTTAAATTTCCCTCTCAAATTTCCATGAGCGGACCCCAATTTCAAAAAAAATAGGAAAATTATTTAAGTAAATCTAAAATCAAGTATCCTATTAATGGAAAATATATAAAAATAATATTGTCTGAATTATAAGATCAAAATAAAACGCCCACAACTCGTGAAATTTATTACCTTGCACAAAATCTACTTTGATCCACTCAAATGTTAGACGGGACTTTTGTCGGATAATGTTTTTTTTTGGTTGATTTTATTTGCCACAACAATAACATTAAATTTCACCCCACTTCACTTTTGTTCTAGTCGATTTTTTGGTTTATTTTGATGGGGATTCTATGATTTTGGGAAATTTAGAGTGCTTTAAGTGAAATGCGTATAAAATGTGGAACTAAAATTTAAGGAAGAAGTTTTGAATAAAGTTGTAATGATTTCGGTGATATGCTGATCAATAAAATTAACCCTGAGATTAAATTTATCCATTAATGATATTCATTGTGTGAGGGTGAGTCATGTGAAATGCTGTTAAATTGACTCTGAATGTTAAGGGACTTGATTAGTAATTCATGATTGTCTTCATTTTTGATGTGGAAAATGAAGTTGTTTTTTGTCGATCTTGGACATTCGCAAGGTATCCGACTCATAAAGTATAACTGGGCTTATAAGCTACCTGGCATGTCCTGTTATGAATGCAACCAGTACCCTCACCTGAACCACACTCATTAGGTATAAAGTTGTTTACATGTTGTGAAAGATATCTGCTGTGATCTTTCCAATACAAAGTGTATTTGTCAATAAGCCATTCAAATATGGCAGATATAGCCGTTGTAAATGCAATACCTAAGCAAGGTTCTTCTCCTGCAAATGCTGATCCTTCTCTAGCTAAACTATCAGCAACTTCATTACCATCAATATTACTATGTCCTGGTACCCAGATAAATTTTAAAGTGTTGTTTTTAGTGAGTTGATATATTTTTTCCAAACATTTCCAAATAATTTTTGAATTAACTATAAATTGCTGGAGTGCTTTAAGTGCAGCTTGGCTATCTGACGTAATGTAAATGTTTTTGTTATTGTACTTCATTTCTAGGCATCTTTTTACACAAAGGTAAATTGCGTATACTTCAGTCATTGACATTCAATTCAACATTCTTTCCTCCATATCCAATTTTCAAAACCACACATCGCCTGAAACCAACCTAAAACAAAACAACAAAAAAAAGTTAACATTAAATCAACAGTGTCAAAGTTATTTTGTTAAATATTTACCATCTATTTTCACACATAAACTATCATTATAATAAAAAAGACACCATTGTTTTACATTTTCCTAACTTTTTTTAATATAAACCACAATTTAGTACTTTTTTTCTCATTAAAATTATTATTTTGTCAGTAGTTTGTTACACCATTCAAATAATAATGAGTCCAAAAATGAATCTAAATTTGATGAATTATTAATTCAGTCAAAAAACTTTTTTTTTCTTTCATTTAACTAAATATTTTATGGTTAATGTGCTGTCATCATTAATCCAGTACTTACTTGAGTGTTACAATACAAAAAAGCTGAAACAAATTAAAATAAAGAAACAGTCGTTTAAAGTTAAAAAAAAAAGTTTTCCTACAAAAGATATTGTTGACGTGTGCTCATCATATTAAAACAACAACTACAGTAAAATAATAAAATAAAATAGGAATTTTTTTTCATTTTCATTTGTGTTGAAAGACAATTCATTTTATAATTAAAATGATAGGGAAAAAGTTTGAGCTATGAAATGTTTAAAATTAAAATTAAATGAAAAAAAAGGTAATTATAACTTTTTTTTGTTCGTATTACTGTTAAGTATGCATGGTTTGAGTCGTTTTACATTAAAATTTGTTACAAAATACTTGGATTTAATTCGAAAACATGGTTTACATTACATTGAAATAAAAAAAAATGTTCAGATTCATTCAATATGAATATTTTTTTTTTTCAAAGACTCACCTTTGCTTTACTTTTAATTTTTCATTAATTTTTATTTCATTTTTTTTTTTACTTGTGTTAAATAATGTATGACTTTTTTTGTACTTAATTGCTTTGTATAAGAGAGTTCCGAAAAAAAGCGATATATTTGTCTGGAATTATTTTTTTTATTGTAAAACTTTTCATAGCAATAACTCAAACCTGTAATTAGTCCAAAAGAGAGATATATTTTCGATAATATTTTTTTTTCTTTTTTTTCTTAATGCGAGTGTAAAATTTTGCTTCAGACAAAGTTACGTTTGTTTTGCTGTTAAAATAAAAACTAATCGTAATAATGTAATAATAATAAAATAAAATAAAAATGTACAAAAGAGAATAAGATCAGACTTGAAAAGAGGAAAAAAAATGATGATATTTGTGAAAAATTTGAGAAAAAAATGAGATTATCAAAAAATATTGAAATTCTCTTAAATGGCATGAAAAGGATAAATATTGAACGCATTTTAAGAGGTTCCTATATGAGCTTAGCTTATTTAATCCTCATGGTCACGTCGTCGAGCCTTGTTAACCCTTACATCTATCTAGTAATACTAAGCCACACTAAGTCTAAAAAATATACACAAGAAATTTTTGAGCTTTCATTCTTGAATCAAGTCAAGAAGTTTGGTTCTCTTTTCAAATTTACACTCTCAACCCAAAACCAGTTTGACACTAGGGGAAGTCCGGTGTAAAACCTAGTTCCAAGTGATACCTGATGATTAATAAGTTTGTGGTTGAAAATATTGAACTTCGCAGTTGAAAGTTCGCACCGCTATCCTTTTGGGATTTTCAAGGGCGCTGAGTGAAACCTGAGGGCGACTGGATTGGATGACAGTATAAACTTTAGGTCCCACGTGGTTAGACCATATATAAAAGGCACTTACTATGGAAGCTGTGGCTAAGGTAGTATGAATACAATATGACCATTGGATCCGCGGTGGAGCTTGTTCATATCTAATCTAATCTAATTTATCATCAGTTTAGAATACTTACAGAATAAATCAGCTGTTCAGAACCCACCACTAGCGAGCGATGTCCGATAATGGTAAATGGCTCATTATGATGATCCTTTACTAAAAATGGCTGAAAAAAAACGGATATAAGCGAAAACAGAAAACAGCTGAATTTTGTTGTTTTGACCCTACCATCCATGAACTACCCTTAAACCAGTGTCTCAATATTCGCTCCAAAAAATTAAAAACAAACATCTTTATTCTGATGCACTTCGAATTGAAATTGTCCAGGTTGATGCCAAAATTCAGGATTTTCCATCTCAAAAGTGAGCAAATAACATGATCAAATCAGATAAAGTAAAAACCTCTAATAATTCGATCAAGGACTTCTCATAAAGATTTGTTTTGGTTATTTTCCATTGAATTCCTTACAAAAGCTGAATTTTATTTCAATGAAACTTTGAAAATAACAACAAAAAACCTGTTAAACACACATATCTGACAGATCATTCACATCAAAAAAGAGCATAATAAAATAACAATTAATCACCAATTCTCACATTATTGCCTTGTCTCAACTCTGACATTCACTAAATATTGTTGTCATTATAATTTGAAAATACAAAATCACAACAATCGAATGTTTATAAATTGATTAGATTAACCTCTGGTCTCCATACAATAATTAATTTTATGGCTTTACTTTGATAATAATAATAAAAAATGAATGTTATTTGAAATGAAAAAAGAGAAAGACATTATGACAGTGCTATTAAACATTTTATTGTATGTTTATTAGTAAAATTATTAAAATGATTGTCATAACTATTAATTTATAATTTGAATTGAAAAAAAGCTATAAAATTACTGACCTTTCCTTTTTTTCTATGTGTGTGTTTAATTGAACGAATTTCATCTGAATAGTGATTGGTTTGAAATGAAATGAAATGTTTGGAATTTAATTTGAATATTGTGCTGAATTATTTTAATGAAGAAATCTATGAAATTAAATGAAGAGTGAAGAGAAGTAAAACAAAAACATGAAAACGTAAGTCGTATTGACCCCTTTGCTGAACTCTCAGCAATTTAATCACCGTATGCAAAGCAAGATAATAATTGATTACGAATTAACTCCAATTGATGGTTATCGTACGTCCACACACATGTCCATAGATCGATACAGTTCGAAAAACAAATCTACTACTGTTTTTTTTGCATTTTTTTTACAAAAGTAGTCACAAACGTATCGATTACCTTTAATTTTTTTGCTACTGTTCATTTCGATTCAGTTGATTATCATTATTATTGTACTGTAATATTTCCATTGAACTACTGCTTTTAAAACAACTAACGTGCTGCTAAAGATAGAGAACAGTTAAAACTAAGTAAAAAAAAAACAGATGGTTGATTATAGAGTTGAGGTTAGCTATACCCTTGTGATCCATTATTATTATTACAAGAAAAGGAGTGTTTTAGGTCAAAATAAGGCATTTATTTTATAAACTATTTATTCGGAATTTGACGTCTTAATGTCTAATTTTTTTTTGAATTGAAACCTATTTCTTTCCCTTCTTAATCTCAAAAAAAAACTTTTAATTAAATGAAAATTTAATAGTCAGAACATGTTCTGATGATACAAATCTTTTAATGAAACTTTTTAATGAAAAAATAAACTTGCTTCCATTTTAAAATAAAATTATAAGCACATCCAATATTAATTACATCAAAATATGCCACGTACCTGATGAAAAATAATAAGAAATAGCTTCTGATTACTTCACATCATGTTATAATGCTTAAAAGTAAAAATAAAAGAAATGAAATATCTTACGTGAGTGTGTTACATTTATAATAATAATGAAAATATAATAAAAATAAAAGCATATTTATTCATTACAAAACTCATTTTGTTAATGGCTTACATATTTTAATTGATTTAATCAAAATAAAGAAGTCTTCTCATGTCGTGGAATTGAAGTTATTAATTTCTATAATATGAAAGAAAATTGAAAGAAAAAAAAAGCTTTAAATAAAGATCGGGATCTGGTTCATCATCAATATTTCTTTTATGAAATTTAATTTAAAATGAAAAAAAAAATCATAATTATTATATTTTTAAAAGCATCTCATAATATTTACTTGAAGACTTGAAGGAGAGATTTGGTAAGGTAAATGCTCTTTTGAATTTTATTTAAATGTCTGTTTAAAGGAAGACGATGCTTTGTCTATGATAATTTTAAGTTTTTTAGATTCAATGCTGTGGACGTAAATACGCCATTGGAAAGAGCATTTAGTGGACTTTAGTGGAAAAATCAAGACTACGATAAGGAGTTGCTTTCAAGGTTATATCAAGAGCTTTGAATTCGAATTAGAATTTCGATTGAGAAAATTGAATTGAGCTCAGAGTCAGGACAATCAAAAGTAGGGTAAGTTCTAATCTCTTCATTAAATATTAACATTTATTTACATTGCACAACAGGTTTAGATAAAACCATACTTAAAACTACTGTTAAAAACTACAGTCACTATTTTCAACTCTCTTATAATTCAGGTTAGCGTTCATTGAAATTTCCTCTATTCAGCAGCTTATTATGAAAGAGATTGGTTCTGATGCTGCGTGGTGGGCAATTAAAGTTCAATCAACAAAGAATATCAGGATAATCCAGCATCAAGTCATGAATGACTACAATTTCCGCAATAAATTACGATCACAAATGGATTGTAGGTATTTTTCATTTGTGTTGTTGAAAAGCTGGAAACAAAGTGATCAGATCACTAAAATACTCTAACACAGAACGCTCAAAATATAGTGAAACAAGGACTTTTAGGTAATTCTGACGACTGACTTAAAACAAAACCAAGTTTCAACTTAACTTAGGTCAAACGAGTTAGACCAAACATAAAAATTTCGAATTTGGGGAACTTATGCTTCGCTTTCACTGATGACAATATCTCACTTGCTTTTGTTACATGGATGTTTATGGATTTTTTTTAGTAGAAACTTGGCCTGTGGGTCCTTGATTTCGTCGTTGTTGTTCGGACAGCTGGAATAATTGTTAGACAAATGCATCTTCTTCATAATACTATGACCGCATTAAGGTAAATAATAGGACTCAAATGATGTCGCCTGCATCGTTTGTATCTAAACAACATGTTGGAACAAATATTCATTCAGACTAAAGTTATACAAGTTGGGTGGAGCAGTTGTGTGACGTTCTATTTTAAAAAAGAATAAATAATAATCAGAATATTAAAAATTATAGTGATTATACCTTCGATTACTCTATGTAATGTTGAAATTCACCATTACTTTGTTCATCAAGGGCTTTATATAATAAAGAATCTATGTCTTCAAAAGTTTCGCTTTGATTGCTGAGGGTTTATTATAAATTTTCGTTAGTAAAAATTGCTAAAGAACTGAATATTATTATTTATACAATCAATCATTTTATTGAATTGTATCTGAGATCTTGAAGTTGAGTATAAAGAGAGATTTTTGAAATGCCTAAAAAACTCCTTAGATTAAATTTTTACATGCATCATAAAAATGCGCTTTGAAATCCCACTTCAACAACTTTTTCCTTTTAATTGAGTCAATATTTGAAAACAAAAAAAAATATTATGAAATATTTAATTGATCTAAATAATATTTTGACTATTGCTACTTAATCAACCTAGTTTAATATTTTTTTAATTCTTAAATGGAGCTCAAATTTTCATGTTTATTAAAATTTTTTAAATCTCAATAAAATTCCAAGAACCTCCATTTCATTTCATATTATTTATTGCAATTCAAAAGAAAACCGTGTGACCAAAAACAACAGGAAAATAAATATCGTCAATTTTTTTATGATTTTATTGCAAATAAATAATATGAAAATTATTTTAGCCAAGATTCTTTTTCATTTCATTCATTCGTTTAAATTTTATCTACAAAATCTTGAAAAAAATATTTATTTATACACATCATTTTATGGCAATGCAATGCAATGCAATATCTGCAATCCTACACACATAAAATGTATTTGAGATAAAATATATTTTCAAACACACATTTATTTTCATATTTTTTTATACTTTTTTTCATGTCGAAAGTTAAAATATAGGTATAATACACATTTAATATGAAAAAGACAAACGAATGAACGTTATAATTACAAGGTGCAAAATTATAAAATAAAAAACTTTTTTTTTATTCTCATTTTTTTATATTAAATTTTATTTTATTAATATGAGTACCTTTGAGAAGTTTAAAAAGAACTGATGCATAATTCAATATGTGTTAAATTTGTTAAATTCAAAGAAGAAAATGAATCGTTTATATGCCTTTTTTCAGCATCATAAGCAACTTGACTTATAAATGAAGGAGATGGACAAAAAAAATCAACAAAGTGATCTCTTTTAATTTAAAAGCAAGATTTCTGATTGGATATCAGCGTCCTTTTATTTTTATTTTTTTTGTTTTGATTTTCATTTTGAAGAAAATTTTCTCACGCTAGATGGGCGCCCTTGACCATTAAAAATATTAGAATTTAAAAATTTTGCACAAGTGATACATTTTTAATAATTGACTAATAAGACAGAGCAAGGGATATCTTGCCAATGTCAGTGTTTTGACGAAACCATGAAAATAAAATAAAAATATTATGAAAAGATGATCAAAATGGAAAAAGAAGATTAATTAAATTTTTAATAATAATTTTTTCTTGATCATTGTCTTTTGAAGGTTTTTAAAGGTTTACTGCAAATTTTCGGCTTTTAGTATCTAATTTTAGTTTAAAGCTCAGTCGGGACGTCAGTAAATTAATTTTTTCTTTATTAGATTTTGTGTGTTTTACTTTTATTTTAAGAAAAGGATGAGGATTTTCCCACGAATTTAAAGGGATTGAAAAATGTTCTGAAATTAATGAAGAGGGAAAAAATGCTTCTATTAAAGCCATTTTAATGGAAGATGACTGACGCCGAGAAATCAACAAGGAAAGGTCTATCTTGGAATTATTAGGGTTCAAAACTTTGAAGAGTACCGGGTAAGTATAGAGATGAGGTCTACATTAGCATCTAAGATCAAACATATGCCATACCATTGCAGCGTTGGCAACAAATAGACAAATCTGGAGAGAAATTACTGTGACCAAATGGCTCTTAAATAGACCAAGAGGAAATAAGTAAAGTCAATCAATATGGGGATACTCTAATAATGCTTACTTGAATTCACTGAAGACAACCCAAAACTAAATAATCAGATCACTTTTGTGGCCTGAATATAAACGAGAAAATTTACGAACATCTCAACTAATGATCAAACATAAAATCCTGAATATAGATCAAATGAAAGTACTGGATAGTCTGCTCTTAATTAGAAAAATTAATACGAACATGATTAAACCCTCCATTGAACTGAAAACTTTTCAGAACCCTTATCAGTAAAGTACCAGACAAAAAGACGACTTTATAATGCCAAAATTTATATTGAACATACTCCATAATAGTCTTTAAATCAAGGGTCTATCACTGTACTGTACTCTCTGAGCGTCCTCTTGATAACTTCAACCTTCTCTATACAACACTACTTTTTGCGCATCCAACTGGCCTCGTCATGCCTAGACCAGCGAGCAGCTGAATTGGGATTAATTTTAAGAAATAAACAAAATCATTTACCAGAATAGCATACCCTGAACAAATTCATCGCAATCTTTGACCTCATGGCATCGGATCACCCTCGACAAGCGAAACAGGTCAATCCAAATTATCTCTACTCTGAATTTCTCAAAAACTAGAAAAAAAATTAACATCTAAATTCTAATTATATTCCTAAAATGTAATTAATTAATTATACTAACAAACATTTCATCACCATTGTCAGCTTTTATCTAGTTGATATCTCAACAAAACAAAAAAAAAACCCAAGTTATAGAGTGTGCTAATGACATTAAAAAACCTAATGTATGTCAATTGACATATAACAAGACCATTAGTAGCACAAAAAACACACATTTATTTATTATTAAAAAAGTAAAAAGAGTGAATTCTGTTGAAACTCCATACATTCAATTTTCTAATAATAATAATAACAATAATAAAAATGATAATAAAGGGCGTCAAACTCCAGTAGTCGCTCGTAATACATTACAATCATAATTATTTTCTTATTAATCACAATTATTTTGTAATTAGACACCTAGTTTTATTAATAATCATCATCGCACTGCTAATATTCTAGGTAGACAAATACACACACCTTTTTATTGTGTTACAGGGAGTCGTGAGATAGTTTGAGGGCTAAAATTGTGTCGATTTCATTGGAATCAGTTCAAATCAACACAGTTGAAATTTCCTTTCAATCTTGAAATATAATAAAAAGTTGCTGACTTGACTTCTTAATTGGATGAATTTTGCTTTTTTTTAATTTAATTTGAATTGAAAGCACGCTCGATCAAGGCATCAATGAGTAGACAAAAGAAATAAATATTCAATTTCATTTCATTTCATCTCAACATCAGACAGCATAAGACATACAAATTTAGTTAAATTACAGAAAAATACGCGAGTTAAGCATTATCTGCTGTTATTTTTTTCATTTTATATAAAAATCCAATTCAATTTTATTTTAATACACAATTACATGAACTAACAACAACGAAAAAAAAATAAGGAGATAAATCGTGCATATTCTAGTTAATCGTATAAATACATATATTTTAATGTTATTATTTAATTCTCAGTGTCATGCCATGAAACACACAAAATAAATGTTATTTTTTTTTATTTTACTTCTTTTAATTTTAAAAATAAAGGTGAACACAGTTAACAGTTAGGTTTGTTAAAATTGAAGTAGTAGCAAAATAAAAGAAAATTGGCTCCGTTTATCCGTCTAATGATAGTGATTTGCACATCACCTTTTTATTTTAAATGTATATGGTGCTTTTATTCGTTTATTTTGATGCTTATAAGCGATTACAACTGGATTATAAAATAAAATTAAAGTGTAGTTGTTGTTTTAAGAGCTGCTGTTTGGATTGGATTTGTACGTCGTTGGTGTGTGCAGTCATCATTGTTTAACTATTATCAACAAAATTGTGCTTATTATTATAATTATCATTTTGTACTCTGTGTTTTAAAAAGGTATTTTGTTGTTTTTGTTTTTTTTCTTTTATATAAATTTGAATTATGTTTATAGAAAAGAAATAAGTTAGGATTGTTTATTGCTACTGTCAAACTAGAGTTATCCGGGTGTGTACACAACAATTTATTTGCTTCTGTTAGTTCAAAGCACTTTAATTGGTTCCATAAGTCATGCTCTTATTTTACTTGGATTGAATTTCTTTCTTTTTAAATTTTTCAACGAATTTTTTTTCAGTTCAAATTTTCTAATTAACAACGAACCGGATTTTTTCTTACATCTATATAAAGATTCCTCAAAAAAAAAAGAGGAATCTGATGCATAAAAATTAGGCTCCATTTCAAAAGAAAACTTCTACAAAGTATGGTTGGGATGTGACTGCTTCGGATGACAGGATAAAAGCTAAGGTCCAAGGTGCTGGTTTGGCTTGCGCAACAACGTTCTTCTGTTCTGATGACGGTACTGCCATCTTGTAATTTCATTTATTTGGAAATAGGTAAAGCCCTAGGCTACAAAAATTTAACATTGACTACTTAACTCATTAACCGCCGCTCCTAAAATATTGAGTTTTGAACAAAAAGTTCTTCTATGATTTATTCTTTAGGTAAAAATGAACACTTTTCATTTCGATGAAAATTTTAGGTTTCATATAAAAATTTTACAGGAGAGCCAAAACAAAATACGTATAAGTCCTACACAAATACATACAGAAACATTGTACGAGAGAGAAAAAAATGCGACTTTTCTTAAAAGTTTAGCTCATAATTTTTTAATTTTTGGTTTAAATTCAAAAACCATGCAACTGTTTGATACAAAACATCTTAAATTAAGACTCTAAAAAAGATTGCCAAAGAAATTTTCTGATTTGAACGAGAAAAGTGACTGTAAAGAGGCGTTGTAAAAATACAACGCTCGCGATTAATGAGTTAATTCTAATCTACTAATACTAAAATCAATTTAATCATAAGTGATTCTTTTTTATCACTCTACTCATGGGTTGGTAAAAAGTGTAATTTCTCCTGTTCACTTTGACTTCGAACAAGCGGGGATGTCTTGTGGTCACAACTGGACAAAATAGGTTCAGAAAAGATAAAAGCTCTGAACAGTCCAACTTAGAAGCCAAAACCAAACATGAGTGTTGCTGTTGATCGACGACTTTCAAAAGATTCCAGGTTGAAAGTTTGACACATTTGCTGGTAGTTGAGATTGTTGTGATCATGAGTCATCATCGTCAAAAGCACTCCCATGGCTGAAATGAAGCACAACCATGAGCTAATGTTTTTCAAATGATACCTGAATTTTCCACGCCTTGTAAATGTACCTCAGATCAGAGCGTATCTAGCTTTATTTGGTGATAAGTAGCCGGATAAGTAAAAAAAGTACTTTCAAATTGAATTCGTAGTCCTTTGAAATACTTCACCAGGCCATGATCTCTATCAAAAAACTTACCTCTACTATCCAAAATCTAACTTTTTTTCAGTTCAACTTTCCAACTAATTTCAGCTAATTTCAACTAATTTCAAACCAAATTCCTCCTTATAATTCCTTCATGTCCATGTCCAATCTAAATCCATTTGTCTGATTGCAATCCTTACCTAAAAATAAAATAAGTAAAATCATGATAAATCTGATTAATTCACTTCATATCGCATGTATATCATATTAAATGTCTGTTCTATTCGCGAAGAACATTCGTATTTTTTGTTAAAATAAAATAATAAATAAAAAGTTTCAGCTTTCAAAGCGGAATTGGGTGTGGGGAATTGATTGATTTATACATGTGTAAGATAGAACTAAAAGGAGAATTACCATTGTTCACCTTTTTTTTCTTCTTTAAATGTATATAATAAAATAAAATTATAATAAAAGGGATCTAGTTCTCATTTTTTCATTTCTTTCATTTGTATCAAGTAATGCATATCCTTTTGATATAAAATAACTGAAATGTTTTTGAAATTTCATTATTATCAAGGCAAGTAATGTAATGTAATGAAGGAATCTTATTTCACTTACATGGCACAATAAAAGGTGAATGAAAAATAAGCACTTCCTGTCGCTATACACGTGTCAAATATTACAATTCAAACTATTTCCCTTCATTTTTTTTTTTTGCATCTTGATATGAATTTTACAGTCTCATTATTCAAATCAATGATAAATTTAAACAAATTTTTATCAATGAAATAAAATTTAAATTTAACATTTTTTTGTACCGTAAAAATTTTCGAGGAAAAACAGTTTAACGTCATGATAATGATAAGTTTTGACTCTATTATTCATTTTTTTTGCTGTGTAAATTTTCAACACATAATTTAAGCGAGCAAGCAAATAATAATAATAATAATGAATGAATACAACAAAAAAAGATAAAGAGGTAAAGTGTTTTTTAATAACAATAATAATAAACATTTAGTGCTGTCACTTGTCGACACACAATTTTAAACAACAACCCAATATTATTAATATGTTAATCTAAAATAATAATAATCAAGGAAACAAAAAACGCGCTGAAAATTCCCCGCACTACGCATCAAAAAATCATTTCAGTGTCTATATTGATGAATATGTGATTTTTTTTCTCACACACATTTTTAAAGATTTTTTCTGTAATTTTGGTTGAGTGAAAGAAAAATAAAAATAATAATAATTATTATTATAAAGTTCATCATGTTATTTTACATGTCAAAATATTGTCAGGCGATTGATCGGCTATATTTCAAAAAAAGGAGAAAAAATGAGAAAAATACTTTTTGTATTGTATTTTAAATGCAATGCACTATTAAAGGCCCAAGGCAGATTTATGCGTTTCAAATATTAAACCCGGCTATCTTTCAACATCATGATGAGGAGTGAAGTGATCATATGATCAAAAGACGATATAAGTTGATCAACATCAAAATTTGTTGTAAAACATAGTTTTTGTGTAAACATATGATAAATAATTTATAATAATTTTTTTTTTGCTTTCTTTCTTAAATATATTTATTATTTTATTTTTATTATTATTAAATGGAGAGAGAAAAAAATCTCCTTTTCCCATAAGCATAAAAGGGAATCATCGAATAATATGCTGATTGAAAGTTATTTGACGAATAAATGAATGGTAATTTAAATTAATTTGGGCTTAAATTATAAACAAAACTGTTGTAAGTATGGTATTTTAGGTGTCATAATTAATCACATCAACAGTCAATGCGATTTGAGAGGGAAAGGTTTAAGTGTTATTTTTGTTGAGTGTCAAGTTCTAACAGAAATTTTTATTTGCAGATGTTGCGTTATTCTAACCGCTTTTGAAAAATTTCCTAGTTTTGTGGCCACTTTTGAAATCACGGTGTTGTCCTGTGATGCCAGATAACAGTCTGTTAAGAACAGTCATCATAAAACACTGTATTCAGAAGAGAATGAAAAGGACTTGGCCAATATGACGAAGACAACTGATCGCTCTCAATTTCAATTGAATAAATATCGACAGAATATTCAAATCATATTTTTATGGTGGCTATTAAGCTTGCACTCAGGCCATTAGTCGAGCCCATTGTGAATATCTTTCATTATCATCCGAGAGTTATAGCTTTTATCATGTCATTCCAAGCAGTCGCCACCTTTATCTAGCCTTTAACTCAAATATAACATAGTTGCATCTATAAAGGTCAACAGTCTTCGATGGGCAGATCATTTTGCACGAATCACCCCCGTCTGAGCCCCAGCTGCGCTATTCTGAAACGATATCGAGGGCCGCCTAGGTGTTGGGCGCTTCAAGGGGAAGTGGATCGATGGCAAACATTACGGATACAAAATTGGAAACAGCAAACGCAAGATAGAGAGAGTTGGAAAGATATTCGTCAACAGGTCTAGTCTAAAAATGGACGAAGCGCCGGAGAAGAAGAAGTAGTTCACTCAAATGGTGTTGTTGGAAAGAGGAAAATTTGAAATTGTAAAGTTTCATGACCGAAGTGAGAATCTGACTGCCAATCTTACGACTGAAAATCCAATTTGTCAGTTGTGTGAAGTTGCATCAATAAGTGAACGACATTTTAAGTAACGCAATGGCCTCACAAGTAAAAAATATCGCACTAAGCCATTTATACTCTGAGTGGTGTCTTAAATAAGATTAAGCTTAAGTATTTCCAGAACATCAAGCAAGTTTGATTCAAATTCGTTCACATTTTATACAAAGGGGTTAGCTGTAACACCCCCAGTTCCTCCCTCTCATCAACCTTACTTCTTATGATGTTCAAATTAAAGATTCAAGAAACAAAACTTCCTATTTTTTTTCAAGTAAAATAAGACTTTCAAGTAAAATAAAATTGACTGAATAAGGTCATCATTTCATTTCATTTCATCAAAACCAACAAAAAAAAAGTAAAATAAAAAAAAACTTTTTTTTCCTATCTCTTCTAAAACTTTTATGTCAACTGTATAATTTATTTGCTCAATTTGCATGCACGTACTCTCTAATTTGCAATTTTTTTATTTTATGCCAACAGTGCCAAAAAAAAATGAACGCAAATTGTGAAACGTTTGTAACTTTTCCAAAAAAAAAAAAAAAAAAAAACAGTAAAAATTATTTTATAATCTCATGTTCATTTGAAGTTTTTTTTTTAACGATATTTTTTTCAATGTAATTTTTTTTAACTGTACAAAGTATAAAATCTCTACAAATGTTGAAATTAAATTAAATTCAATTCAATTCAATAAAAAATATAAATTGTGTAATCATCATCCTATAAATGATATTCATTGTACCCCAAATAATTATGTGTCGATTTTTTTTTGGCACACGATTAAATTTAATTTTCAATAGTTTTTTATACAAATATTTGATTTGTCTTAATTTAATTGAATTGAATTTTATTAAATTGAATTGATATTGAATTGAAATCAAAAATAATTCAAAATTATTATTTCAAAGTAAATGCAAGGAAATTTTCGTCCAACTCAAATAATATGAAAAAAAAAATTCATATGAGTGGCATCAAAACCAAAAACTCAAACACTAACACAATGAAATACGTTTCGGGTTCAGTACACACACACACATACATACACATACACGTACACGTACAATGTGTGCTTCATTGTGATTGGTCGTAACTTCATAACATGGGAGGCGGACCTTTAAATTTCATGTTATGCTGTAATGAACTCGTTTTTCCACCACTTTTGATCGCGATACACATTGAAGAGAATCACACACACACAATGAAACAGCTTGAATTTGAATGAAAGGCGTAACCAGTTATTATTATTGTTATTATTATTATTATTATTTTTGTGTGTTGTTTATATTTGAATACGATTCAGTGTCTAAGGAAAAAAATATTTTTTTTATTTTTCACATACATGTGATACACATTTTATGTATATTATATTGATCATATCATGATGATGTGTGTTTTTATTATCCAAGCTCTCTGTTTTATTGTATGTGAATTGTGTATGCGAACAAATAACAAACAAGTTTTCATATTGTATTTTTGAGTATTGTAAGTTAGTTAACAAGCTGCTTGTATTGTAAGCATACGCGAAAATTTTAGTCACGGATCCAAGAAAAGGAAATCTTTTGCGATATTCGCTTCGATCATAAACAAAAAAAAAACATTTGTATTGTAATTCAATTTTCTCGAGTGCATGATAGTAGCTTCGGTAACTATGAAATGGCATGGTAATAGAAGAGGCAAATAAATATTAAAATAAAAAAAAAGATAACAAAAGAAAAATAAAAATCTTTTTTTTACGGAAATTCGGCTAGTGTACTTTTATATTATTACTATTAACAAGTTAAGACATTCATTTTGGGACCTCTTTTGTTCTCATTGTATATGAATTTTTTTTCGAATTCTCAATGTTTTGTTATTACTCGTCACATTTATTGTTGTGAAATGTCAAATTAAACGAAGAAGAAGAAGAAAAAATAACCAAAGAATATTAATCCTTATTAATCTTCACCAGATTTTTTGCATTGAAAAGTTTTTTGACATTAAATTTAAATATTTTACTTACATTTCATATTCAAAAAAAAAAATTACTATCAATTTAGTATCGGAAGAAAAAAACATTGGACAGATATCGGAATTGAAGATCAATCAATCATGATGAATTATCGTAAAAACAGTTAAAATCATCATTAACAACATCAACATCAAAAGACTTTTGTTACAGTAA